>CAMTYY010000009.1:0-16046 GCA_947086415.1 Pammene aurita | reverse complement strand
GTAGACGTAATCGCCTTAAAAATGTAGTTTAGAGTTAAATGTCGGGAAAACATGGAGTTTGCTGGCCGATGGTGATTCTAAGGCCTATTGTCACTCTTAACAAGAGTATTCTATAAGAAAGTGTAAAAAACGTTGCAATAATTACGTTATCTAGGCCGTTGCACCGGGAAATGTAGACAAAACCGCCATAAAAATATAGTTTAGAGTTTAATGTCGGGCAGACATGTAGTTTGCTGGCCGACGGTTATTCTAAGGCCTATTATCACTCAAAACAAGAGCATTCTATAAGATAATGTAAAAAAAAACGCTATAATTACGTTACCTAGGCCATGGCACCGGGAAATGTAGACGAAATCGTCTTAAAAATATTGTTTAGAGTTAAATGTCGGGAAAACATGTAGTATGCTGGCCGATGGTGATTCTAAGGCCTTTTGTCACTCAAAGCAAGAGTATTCTATAAGATATCTTAAAAAACGTTGCAATAATTACGTTATCTAGGCCGTGGCACCGGGAAATGTAGACAAAACCGCCATAAAAATATAGTTTAGAGTTTAATGTCGGGCAGACATGTAGTTTGCTGGCCGATGGTTATTTTAAGGCCTTTTGTTGCTCAAAACAAGAGCATTCTATAAGATAATGAAAAAAAAGTCGCTATAATTACGTTACCTAGGCCGCGGCACCGGGAAATGTAGACGTAATCGCCTTAAAAATGTAGTTTAGAGTTAAATGTCGGGCAGACATGTAGTTTGCTGGCCGATGGTGATTCTAACGCCGATTGTCACTCAAGGCAAGAGTATTCTATAAGATAATGTAAAAAAATTTGCTATAATTACGTTACCTAGGCCGTGGCACCGGGAAATGTAGACGAAATCATCTTAAAAATGTTGTTTAGAGTTGAATGTCGGGCAGACATGTAGTTTGCTGGCCGATGGTGATTCTAAGGTCTATTGTCACTCAAGGCAAGAGCATTCTAAAAGATAATGTAAAAAAAGTCGCTATAATTACGTTACCTAGGCCGTGGCACCGGGAAATGTAGACGAAATCGCCTTAAAAATGTAGTTTAGAGTTAAATGTCGGGAAAGCATGTAGTTTGCTGGCCGATGGTGATTCTAAGGCCTATTGTCACTCAAAACAAGAGAATTCTATAGGATAATGAAAAAAAGTCGCTATAATTACGTTACCTAGGCCGTGGCACCGGGAAATGTAGACGAAATCGTCTTAAAAATATTGTTTAGAGTTAAATGTCGGGAAAACATGTAGTTTGCTGACCGATGGTGATTCTAAGGACTATTGTCACTTAAAACAAGAGGATTCTATAAGATAATGTAAAAAACGTTGCAATAATTACGTTATCTAGGCCGTGGCACCGGGAAATGTAGACAAAACCGCCATAAAAATATAGTATAGAGTTTAATGTCGGGCAGACATGTAGTTTGCTAGCGGATGGTGATTTTAAGGCCTATTGTCACTCAAGGCAAGAGAATTCTATAAGATTATGTAAAAAAAGTTGCAATAATTACGTTACCTAGGCCGTGGCACCGGGAAATGTAGACGAAATCATCTTAAAAATGTTGTTTAGAGTTGAATGTCGGGCAGACATGTAGTTTGCTGGCCGGTGGTGATTCTAAGGCCTATTGTCACTGAAGACAAGAGAATTCTTCAGGATAATGTAAATAAACACGCTATAATTACGTTATCTAGGCCGTGGCACCGGGAAATGTAGACGAAATCGCCTTAAAAATGTAGTTTAGAGTTAAATGTCGGGCAGATATGTAGTTTGCTGGCCGATGGTTATTCTAAGGCCTATTGTCACTCAAGACAAGAGCATTCTATAAGATAATGTAAAAAAAGTCGCTATAATTACGTTACCTAGGCCGCGGCACCGGGAAAAGTAGACGTAATCGCCTTAAAAATGTAGTTTAGAGTTAAATGTCGGGCAGACATGTTGTTTGCTGGCCGATGGTGATTCAAAGGCCTATTGTCACTCAAGGCAAGAGTATTCTATAAGATAATGTAAAAAAGTCGCTATAATTACGTTACCTAGGCCGTGGCAACGGGAAATGTAGACGAAATCGTCTTAAAAATGTTGTTTAGAGTTAAATGTCGGGTAAACATGTAGATTGCTGGTTGATGGTGATTTTAAGGCCTTTTGTCACTCAATGCAAGAGAATTCTATAAGATAATGTAAAAAAAGTTACAATAATTACGTAACCTAGGCCGTGGCACCGGGAAATGTAGACAAAACCGCCATAAAAATGTAGTTTAAAGTTGATTGTTGGACAGACTTATATTTCGCTGGCCGATGGTGATTCAAAGGCCTATTGTCTTTCAAGGCAAGAGTATTCTATAAGATAATGTAAAAAATGTCGCTATAATTACGTTACCTAGGCCGTGGCACCGGGAAATGTAGACGAAATCGTCTTAAAAATATTGTTTAGAGTTAAATGTCGGGTAAACATGTAGATTGCTGGTTGATGGTGATTTAAAGGCCTTTTGTCACTCAATGCAAGAGAATTCTATAAGATAATGTAAAAAAAGTTCCAATAATTACGTTACCTAGGCCGCGGCACCGGGAAATGTAGACGTAATCGCCTTAAAAATGTAGTTTAGAGTTAAATGTCGGGCAGACATGTAGTTTGCTGGCCGATGGTGATTCTAACGCCTATTGTCACTCAAGGCAAGAGGATTCTATAAGATAATGTAAAAAAAGTCGCTATAATTACGTTACCTAGGCCGTGGCACCGGGAAATGTAGACGTAATCGCCTTAAAAATGTAGTTTAGAGTAAAATGTCGGGCAGACATGTTGTTTGCTGGCCGATGGTGATTCGAAGGCCTATTGTCACTCAAGGCAAGAGTATTCTATAAGATAATGTAAAAAAGTCGCTATAATTACGTTACCTAGGCCGCGGCACCGGGAAATGTAGACGTAATCGCCTTAAAAATGTAGTTTAGAGTTAAATGTCGGGCAGACATGTAGTTTGCTGGCCGATGGTGATTCTAACGCCAATTGTCACTCAAGGCAAGAGTATTCTATAAGAACGTGTAAAAAACGTTGCAATAATTACGTTATCTAGGCCGTTGCACCGGGAAATGTAGACAAAACCGCCATAAAAATATAGTTTAGAGTTTAATGTCGGGCAGACATGTAGTTTGCTGGCCGACGGTTATTCTAAGGCCTATTATCACTCAAAACAAGAGCATTCTATAAGATAATGTAAAAAAAAACGCTATAATTACGTTACCTAGGCCATGGCACCGGGAAATGTAGACGAAATCGTCTTAAAAATATTGTTTAGAGTTAAATGTCGGGAAAACATGTAGTATGCTGGCCGATGGTGATTCTAAGGCCTTTTGTCACTCAAAGCAAGAGTATTCTATAAGATATCTTAAAAAACGTTGCAATAATTACGTTATCTAGGCCGTGGCACCGGGAAATGTCGACAAAACCGCCATAAAAATATAGTTTAGAGTTTAATGTCGGGCAGACATGTAGTTTGCTGGCCGATGGTTATTTTAAGGCCTTTTTTTGCTCAAGACAAAAGCATTCTATAAGATAATGAAAAAAAAGTAGCTATAATTACGTTACCTAGGCCGCGGCACCGGGAAATGTAGACGTAATCGCCTTAAAAATGTAGTTTAGAGTTAAATGTCGGGCAGACATGTAGTTTGCTGGCCGATGGTGATTCTAACGCCAATTGTCACTCAAGGCAAGAGTATTCTATAAGATAATGTAAAAAAATTTGCTATAATTACGTTACCTAGGCCGTGGCACCGGGAAATGTAGACGTAATCGCCTTAAAAATGTAGTTTAGAGTTAAATGTCGGGAAAACATGTAGTTTGCTGACCGATGGTGATTCTAAGGACTATTGTCACTTTAAACAAGAAGATTCTATAAGATAATGTAAAAAACGTTGCAATAATTACGTTATCTAGGCCGTGGCACCGGGAAATGTAGACAAAACCGCCATAAAAATATAGTATAGAGTTTAATGTCGGGCAGACATGTAGTTTGCTAGCGGATGGTGATTTTAAGGCCTATTGTCACTCAAGGCAAGAGAATTCTATAAGATTATGTAAAAAAAGTTGCAATAATTACGTTACCTAGGCCGTGGCACCGGGAAATGTAGACGAAATCATCTTAAAAATGTTGTTTAGAGTTGAATGTCGGGCAGACATGTAGTTTGCTGGCCGGTGGTGATTCTAAGGCCTATTGTCACTCAAGACAAGAGCATTCTATAAGATAATGTAAAAAAAGTCGCTATAATTACGTTACCTAGGCCGCGGCACCGGGAAAAGTAGACGTAATCGCCTTAAAAATGTAGTTTAGAGTTAAATGTCGGGCAGACATGTTGTTTGCTGGCCGATGGTGATTCAAAGGCCTATTGTCACTCAAGGCAAGAGTATTCTATAAGATAATGTAAAAAAGTCGCTATAATTACGTTACCTAGGCCGTGGCACCGGGAAATGTAGACGAAATCGTCTTAAAAATGTTGTTTAGAGTTAAATGTCGGGTAAACATGTAGATTGCTGGTTGATGGTGATTTTAAGGCCTTTTGTCACTCAATGCAAGAGAATTCTATAAGATAGTGTAAAAAAAGTTACAATAATTACGTAACCTAGGCCGTGGCACCGGGAAATGTAGACAAAACCGCCATAAAAATGTAGTTTAAAGTTGATTGTTGGACAGACTTATATTTCGCTGGCCGATGGTGATTCAAAGGCCTATTGTCTTTCAAGGCAAGAGTATTCTATAAGATAATGTAAAAAATGTCGCTATAATTACGTTACCTAGGCCGTGGCACCGGGAAATGTAGACGAAATCGTCTTAAAAATATTGTTTAGAGTTAAATGTCGGGTAAACATGTAGATTGCTGGTTGATGGTGATTTTAAGGCCTTTTGTCACTCAATGCAAGAGAATTCTATAAGATAATGTAAAAAAAGTTCCAATAATTACGTTACCTAGGCCGCGGCACCGGGAAATGTAGACGTAATCGCCTTAAAAATGTAGTTTAGAGTTAAATGTCGGGCAGACATGTAGTTTGCTGGCCGATGGTGATTCTAACGCCTATTGTCACTCAAGGCAAGAGTATTCTATAAGATAATGTAAAAAAAGTCGCTATAATTACGTTACCTAGGCCGTGGCACCGGGAAATGTAGACGTAATCGCCTTAAAAATGTAGTTTAGAGTAAAATGTCGGGCAGACATGTTGTTTGCTGGCCGATGGTGATTCGAAGGCCTATTGTCACTCAAGGCAAGAGTATTCTATAAGATAATGTAAAAAAGTCGCTATAATTACGTTACCTAGGCCGCGGCACCGGGAAATGTAGACGTAATCGCCTTAAAAATGTAGTTTAGAGTTAAATGTCGGGCAGACATGTAGTTTGCTGGCCGATGGTGATTCTAACGCCGATTGTCACTCAAGGCAAGAGTATTCTATAAGAAAGTGTAAAAAACGTTGCAATAATTACGTTATCTAGGCCGTTGCACCGGGAAATGTAGACAAAACCGCCATAAAAATATAGTTTAGAGTTTAATGTCGGGCAGACATGTAGTTTGCTGGCCGACGGTTATTCTAAGGCCTATTATCACTCAAAACAAAAGCATTCTATAAGATAATGTAAAAAAAAACGCTAAAATTACGTTACCTAGGCCATGGCACCGGGAAATGTAGACGAAATCGTCTTAAAAATATTGTTTAGAGTTAAATGTCGGGAAAACATGTAGTATGCTGGCCGATGGTGATTCTAAGGCCTTTTGTCACTCAAAGCAAGAGTATTCTATAAGATATCTTAAAAAACGTTGCAATAATTACGTTATCTAGGCCGTGGCACCGGGAAATGTCGACAAAACCGCCATAAAAATATAGTTTAGAGTTTAATGTCGGGCAGACATGTAGTTTGCTGGCCGATGGTTATTTTAAGGCCTTTTTTTGCTCAAGACAAAAGCATTCTATAAGATAATGAAAAAAAAGTAGCTATAATTACGTTACCTAGGCCGCGGCACCGGGAAATGTAGACGTAATCGCCTTAAAAATGTAGTTTAGAGTTAAATGTCGGGCAGACATGTAGTTTGCTGGCCGATGGTGATTCTAACGCCAATTGTCACTCAAGGCAAGAGTATTCTATAAGATAATGTAAAAAAATTTGCTATAATTACGTTACCTAGGCCGTGGCACCGGGAAATGTAGACGAAATCGCCTTAAAAATGTAGTTTAGAGTTAAATGTCGGGAAAGCATGTAGTTTGCTGGCCGATGGTGATTCTAAGGCCTATTGTCACTCAAAACAAGAGAATTCTATAGGATAATGTAAAAAAAGTCGCTATAATTACGTTACCTAGGCCGTGGCACCGGGAAATGTAGACGAAATCGTCTTAAAAATATTGTTTAGAGTTAAATGTCGGGAAAACATGTAGTTTGCTGACCGATGGTGATTCTAAGGACTATTTTCACTTTAAACAAGAGGATTCTATAAGATAATGTAAAAAACGTTGCAATAATTACGTTATCTAGGCCGTGGCACCGGGAAATGTAGACAAAACCGCCATAAAAATATAGTATAGAGTTTAATGTCGGGCAGACATGTAGTTTGCTAGCGGATGGTGATTTTAAGGCCTATTGTCACTCAAGGCAAGAGAATTCTATAAGATTATGTAAAAAAAGTTGCAATAATTACGTTATCTAGGCCGTGGCACCGGGAAATGTAGACGAAATCATCTTAAAAATGTTGTTTAGAGTTGAATGTCGGGCAGACATGTAGTTTGCTGGCCGGTGGTGATTCTAAGGCCTATTGTCACTCAAGACAAGAGTATTCTATAGGATAATGTAAATAAACACGCTATAATTACGTTATCTAGGCCGTGGCACCGGGAAATGTAGACGAAATCGCCTTAAAAATGTAGTTTAGAGTTAAATGTCGGGCAGACATGTAGTTTGCTGGCCGATGGTTATTCTAAGGCCTATTGTCACTCAAGACAAGAGCATTCTATAAGATAATGTAAAAAAAGTCGCTATAATTACGTTACCTAGGCCGCGGCACCGGGAAAAGTAGACGTAATCGCCTTAAAAATGTAGTTTAGAGTTAAATGTCGGGCAGACATGTTGTTTGCTGGCCGATGGTGATTCAAAGGCCTATTGTCACTCAAGGCAAGAGTATTCTATAAGATAATGTAAAAAAGTCGCTATAATTACGTTACCTAGGCCGTGGCACCGGGAAATGTAGACGAAATCGTCTTAAAAATGTTGTTTAGAGTTAAATGTCGGGTAAACATGTAGATTGCTGGTTGATGGTGATTTTAAGGCCTTTTGTCACTCAATGCAAGAGAATTCTATAAGATAATGTAAAAAAAGTTCCAATAATTACGTAACCTAGGCCGTGGCACCGGGAAATGTAGACAAAACCGCCATAAAAATGTAGTTTAAAGTTGATTGTTGGACAGACTTATATTTCGCTGGCCGATGGTGATTCAAAGGCCTATTGTCTTTCAAGGCAAGAGTATTCTATAAGATAATGTTAAAAAAGTTGCAATAATTACGTTACCTAGGCCGTGGCACCGGGAAATGTAGACGAAATCGCCTTAAAAATGTACTTTGAGAGTTTAATGTCGGGCAGACATGTTTTTTGTTGGCCGATGGTAATTCTAAGGCATATTGTCACTCAGGGCAAGAGTATTCTATAAGATAATGTAAAAAAAGTCGCTATAATTACGTTACCTAGGCCGTGGTACCGGGAAATGTAGACGAAATCGTCTTAAAAATATTGTTTAGAGTTAAATGTCGGGAAAACATGTAGTTTGCTGACCGATGGTGATTCTAAGGCCTATTGTCACTCAAAACAAGAGAATTCTATAAGATAATGTAAAAAAAGTCGCTATAATTACGTTACCTAGGCCATGGCACCGGGAAATGTAGACGAAATCGTCTTAAAAATATTGTTTAGAGTTAAATGTCGGGAAAACATGTAGTATGCTGGCCAATGGTGATTCTAAGGCCTACTGTCACTGAAAGCAAGTGTATCCTATAAGATTATGTAAAAAAAATCGCTATAACTACGTTACCTAGGCCGTGGCACCGGGAAATGTAGACGAAATCGCCTTAAAAATGTTGTTTAGAGTTAAATGTCGGGAAAACATGTAGTTTGCTGGCCGATGGTGATTCTAACGCCTATTGTCACTCTAAACAAGAGTATTCTATAAGATAGTGTAAAAAACGTTGCAATAATTACGTTATCTAGGCCGTGGCACCGGGAAATGTAGACAAAACCGCCATAAAAATATAGTTTAGAGTTTAATGTCGGGCAGACATGTAGTTTGCTGGCCGATGGTTATTTTGAGGCCTATTGTCACTCAAAGAAAGAGTATTCTATAAGATAATGTAAAAAAGTCGCTATAATTACGTTAACTAGGCCGTGGCACCGGGAAATGTAGACGAAATCATCTTAAAAATGTTGTTTAGAGTTGAATGTCGGGCAGACATGTAGTTTGCTGGCCGATGGTGATTCTAAGGCCTATTGTCACTCAAGGCAAGAGTATTCTATAAGATAATGTACAAAAAGTTGCTATAATTACGTTACCTAGGCCGTGGCACCGGGAAATGTAGACGAAATCGCCTTAAAAATGTAGTTTAGAGTTAAATGTCGGGAAAGCATGTAGTTTGCTGGCCGATGGTGATTCTAAGGCCTATTGTCACTCAAAGCAAGAGTATTCTATAAGATAATGTAAAAAACGTTGCAATAATTACGTTATCTAGGCCGTGGCACCGGGAAATGTAGACAAAACCGCCATAAAAATATAGTTTAGAGTTGAATGTCGGGCAGACATGTAGTTTGCTGGCCGGTGGTGATTCTAAGGCCTATTGTCACTCAAGACAATAGTATTCTATAGGATAGTGTAAATAAACACGCTATAATTACGTTACCTAGGCCGTGGCACCGGGAAATGTAGACGAAATCGCCTTAAAAATGTAGTTTAGAGTTAAATGTCGGGAAAGCATGTAGTTTGCTGGCCGATGGTGATTCTAAGGCCTATTGTCACTCAAAACAAAAGTATTTTATAAGATAATGTAAAAAAAGTCGCTACAATTACGTTACCTAGGCCGTGGCACCGAGAAATGTAGACGAAATCGTCTTAAAAATATTGTTTAGAGTTAAATGTCGGGAAAACATGTAGTTTGCTAGCCGATTGTGATTTTGAGGCCTTTAGTCACTCAGTGCAAGATAATTCTATAAGATAATGTAAAAAAAGTTCCAATAATTACGTTACCTAGGCCGTGGAACGGGAAATGTAGACAAAACCGCCATAAAAATGTAGTTTAAAGTTGATTGTCGGACAGACTTATATTTTGCTGGCCGATTGTGATTTAAAGGCCTATTGTCACTCTTAACAAGAGTATTCTATAAGATAGTGTAAAAAACGTTGCAATAATTACGTTATCTAGGCCGTGGCACCGGGAAATGTAGACAAAACCACCAAAAAAATATAGTTTAGAGTTTAATGTCGGGCAGACATGTAGTTTGCTGGCCGACGGTTATTCTAAGGCCTATTATCACTGAAAGCAAGAGTATTCTATAAGATAATGTAAAAAAAAACGCTATAATTACGTTACCTAGGCCGTGGCACCGGGAAATGTAGACGAAATCGTCTTAAAAATATTGTTTAGAGTTAAATGTCGGGAAAACATGTAGTATGCTGGCCGATGGTGATTCTAAGGCCTTTTGTCACTCAAAGCAAGAGTATTCTATAAGAAAATTAAAAAAAACGTTGCAATAATTACGTTATCTAGGCCGTGGCACCGGGAAATGAAGACAAAACCGCCATAAAAATATAGTTTAGAGTTGAATGTCGGGCAGACATGTAGTTTGCTGGCCGATGGTGATTCTAACGCATATTGTCACTCAAGGCAAGAGTATTCTATAAGATATTGTAAAAAAAGTCGCTATAATTACGTTACCTAGGCCGTGGCACCGGGAAATGTAGACGAAATCGTCTTAAAAATATTGTTTAGAGTTAAATGTCGGGAAAACATGTAGTATGCTGGCCGATGGTGATTCTAAGGCCTTTTGTCACTCAAAGCAAGAGTATTTTATAAGAAAATTAAAAAAAACGTTGCAATAATTACGTTATCTAGGCCGTGGCACCGGGAAATGAAGACAAAACCGCCATAAAAATATAGTTTAGAGTTGAATGTCGGGCAGACATGTAGTTTGCTGGCCGATGGTGATTCTAACGCATATTGTCACTCAAGGCAAGAGTATTCTATAAGATATTGTAAAAAAAGTCGCTATAATTACGTTACCTAGGCCGTGGCACCGGGAAATGTAGACGTAATCGCCTTAAAAATGTAGTTTAGAGTTAAATGTCGGGCAGACATGTAGTTTGCTGGCCGATGGTGATTCTAACGCATATTGTCACTCAAGGCAAGAGTATTCTATAAGATATTGTAAAAAAAGTCGCTATAATTACGTTACCTAGGCCGTGGCACCGGGAAATGTAGACGTAATCGCCTTAAAAATGTAGTTTAGAGTAAAATGTCGGGCAGACATGTAGTTTGCTGGCCGACGGTTATTCTAAGGCCTATTATCACTGAAAACAAGAGTATTCTATAAGATAATGTAAAAAAAAACGCTATAATTACGTTACCTAGGCCGTGGCACCGGGAAATGTAGACGAAATCGTCTTAAAAATATTGTTTAGAGTTAAATGTCGGGAAAACATGTAGTATGCTGGCCGATGGTGATTCTAAGGCCTTTTGTCACTCAAAGCAAGAGTATTCTATAAGAAAATTAAAAAAAACGTTGCAATAATTACGTTATCTAGGCCGTGGCACCGGGAAATGAAGACAAAACCGCCATAAAAATATAGTTTAGAGTTGAATGTCGGGCAGACATGTAGTTTGCTGGCCGATGGTGATTCTAACGCATATTGTCACTCAAGGCAAGAGTATTCTATAAGATATTGTAAAAAAAGTCGCTATAATTACGTTACCTAGGCCGTGGCACCGGGAAATGTAGACGTAATCGCCTTAAAAATGTAGTTTAGAGTTAAATGTCGGGCAGACATGTAGTTTGCTGGCCGATGGTGATTCTAACGCATATTGTCACTCAAGGCAAGAGTATTCTATAAGATATTGTAAAAAAAGTCGCTATAATTACGTTACCTAGGCCGTGGCACCGGGAAATGTAGACGTAATCGCCTTAAAAATGTAGTTTAGAGTAAAATGTCGGGCAGACATGTTGTTTGCTGGCCGATGGTGATTCAAAGGCCTATTGTCACTCAAGGCAAGAGTATTCTATAAGATAATGTAAAAAAGTCGCTATAATTACGTTACCTAGGCCGTGGCACCGGGAAATGTAGACGAAATCGTCTTAAAAATGTTGTTTAGAGTTAAATGTCGGGTAAACATGTAGATTGCTGGTTGATGGTGATTTTAAGGCCTTTTGTCACTCAATGCAAGAGAATTCTATAAGATAAATTAAAAAAAGTCGCTATAATTACGTTACCTAGGCCGCGGCACCGGGAAATGTAGACGTAATCGCCTTAAAAATGTAGTTTAGAGTTAAATGTCGGGAAAACATAGAGTTTGCTGGCCGATGGTGATTCTAAGGCCTATTGTCACTCTTAACAAGAGTATTCTATAAGAAAGTGTAAAAAAAGTTGCAATAATTACGTTATCTAGGCCGTTGCACCGGGAAATGTAGACAAAACCGCCATAAAAATATAGTTTAGAGTTTAATGTCGGGCAGACATGTAGTTTGCTGGCAGACGGTTATTCTAAGGCCTATTATCACTCAAAACAGGAGTATTCTATAAGATAGTGTAAAAAAAAAAGGTTTAATTACGTTACCTAGGCCATGGCACCGGGAAATGTAGACGAAATCGTCTTAAAAATATTGTTTAGAGTTAAATGTCGGGAAAACATGTAGTATGCTGGCCGATGGTGATTCTAAGGCCTTTTGTCACTCAAAGCAAGAGTATTCTATAAGATATTTAAAAAAATGTTGCAATAATTACGTTATCTAGGCCGTGGCACCGGGAAATGTAGACAAAACCGCCATAAAAATATAGTTTAGAGTTTAATGTCGGGCAGACATGTAGTTTGCTGGCCGATGGTTATTTTAAGGCCTACTGTCGCTCAAGACAAGAGGATTCTATAAGATAATGAAAAAAAAGTCGCTATAATTACGTTACCTAGGCCGCGGCACCGGGAAATGTAGACGTAATCGCCTTAAAAATGTAGTTTAGAGTTAAATGTCGGGCAGACATGTAGTTTGCTGGCCGATGGTGATTCTAAGGTCTATTGTCACTCAAGGCAAGAGCATTCTAAAAGATAATGTAAAAAAAGTCGCTACAATTACGTTACCTAGGCCGTGGCACCGGGAAATGTAGACGAAATCGCCTTAAAAATGTAGTTTAGAGTTAAATGTCCGGAAAGTATGTAAATTGCTGGCCGATGGTGATTCTAAGGCCTATTGTCACTCAAATTAAGAGAATTCTATAGGATAATGTAAAAAAAGTTGCTATAATTACGTTACCTAGGCCATGGCACCGGGAAATGTAGACGAAATCGTCTTAAAAATATTGTTTAGAGTTAAATGTCGGGAAAACATGTAGTTTGCTGACCGATGGTGATTCTAAGGACTATTGTCACTTTATACAAGAGAATTCTATAAGATAATGTAAAAAACGTTGCAATAATTACGTTATCTAGGCCGTGGCACCGGGAAATGTAGACAAAACCGCCATAAAAATATAGTATAGAGTTTAATGTCGGGTAGACATGTAGTTTGCTAGCCGATGGTGATTTTAAGGCCTATTGTCACTCAAAGCAAGAGAATTCTATAAGATTATGTAAAAAAAGTTGCAATAATTACGTTACCTAGGCCGTGGCACCGGGAAATGTAGACGAAATCATCTTAAAAATGTTGTTTAGAGTTGAATGTCGGGCAGACATGTAGTTTGCTGGCCGGTGGTGATTCTAAGGCCTATTGTCACTCAAGACAAGAGTATTCTATAGGATAATGTAAATAAACACGCAATAATTACGTTATCTAGGCCGTGGCACCGGGAAATGTAGACGAAATCGCCTAAAAAATGTAGTTTAGAGTTAAATGTCGGGCAGACATGTAGTTTGCTGGCCGATGGTTATTCTAAGGCCTATTGTCACTCAAGACAAGAGCATTCTATAAGATAATGTAAAAAAAGTCGCTATAATTGCGTTACCTAGGCCGCGGCACCGGGAAAAGTAGACGTAATCGCCTTAAAAATGTAGTTTAGAGTTAAATGTCGGGCAGACATGTTGTTTGCTGGCCGATGGTGATTCAAAGGCCTATTGTCACTCAAGGCAAGAGTATTCTATAAGATAATGTAAAAAAGTCGCTATAATTACGTTACCTAGGCCGTGGCACCGGGAAATGTAGACGAAATCGTCTTAAAAATGTTGTTTAGAGTTAAATGTCGGGTAAACATGTAGATTGCTGGTTGATGGTGATTTTAAGGCCTTTTGTTACTCAATGCAAGAGAATTCTATAAGATAATGTAAAAAAAGTTCCAATAATTACGTAACCTAGGCCGTGGCACCGGGAAATGTAGACAAAACCGCCATAAAAATGTAGTTTAAAGTTGATTGTTGGACAGACTTATATTTCGCTGGCCGATGGTGATTCAAAGGCCTATTGTCTTTCAAAGCAAGAGTATTCTATAAGATAATGTTAAAAAAGTTGCAATACTTACGTTACCTAGGCCGTGGCACCGGGAAATGTAGACGAAATCGCCTTAAAAATGTACTTTGAGAGTTTAATTTCGGGCAGACATGGTTTTTGTTGGCCGATGGTAATTCTAAGGCATATTGTCACTCAGGGCAAGAGTATTCTTTAAGATAATGTAAAAAAGTCGCTATAATTACGTTACCTAGGCCGTGGCACCGGGAAATGTAGACGAAATCGTCTTAAAAATATTGTTTAGAGTTAAATGTCGGGAAAACATGTAGTTTGCTGACCGATGGTGATTCTAAGGCCTATTGTCACTTAAAACAAGAGAATTCTGTAAGATAATGTAAAAAAAGTCGCTATAATTACGTTACCTAGGCCATGGCACCGGGAAATGTAGACGAAATCGTCTTAAAAATATTGTTTAGAGTTAAATGTCGGGAAAACATGTAGTATGCTGGCCAATGGTGATTCTAAGGCCTACTGTCACTGAAAGCAAGTGTATCATATAAGATTATGTAAAAAAAATCGCTATAACTACGTTACCTAGGCCGTGGCACCGGGAAATGTAGACGAAATCGCCTTAAAAATGTTGTTTAGAGTTAAATGTCGGGAAAACATGTAGTTTGCTGGCCGATGGTGATTCTAAGGCCTATTGTCACTCTAAACAAGATAATTCTATAAGATAGTGTAAAAAACGTTGCAATAATTACGTTATCTAGGCCGTGGCACCGGTAAATGTAGACAAAACCGCCATAAAAATATAGTTTAGAGTTTAATGTCGGGCAGACATGTAGTTTGCTGGCCGATGGTTATTTTGAGGCCTATTGTCACTCAAAGAAAGAGTATTCTATAAGATAATGTAAAAAAGTCGCTATAATTACGTTACCTAGGCCGTGGCACCGGGAAATGTAGACGAAATTATCTTAAAAATGTTGTTTAGAGTTGAATGTCGGGCAGACATGTAGTTTGCTGGCCGATGGTGATTCTAAGGCCTATTGTCACTCAAAGCAAGAGTATTCTATAAGATAATGTAAAAAACGTTGCAATAATTACGTTATCTAGGCCGTGGCACCGGGAAATGTAGACAAAACCGCCATAAAAATATAGTTTAGAGTTGAATGTCGGGCAGACATGTAGTTTGCTGGCCGGTGGTGATTCTAAGGCCTATTGTCACTCAAGACAATAGTATTCTATAGGATAGTGTAAATAAACACGCTATAATTACGTTACCTAGGCCGTGGCACCGGGAAATGTAGACGAAATCGCCTTAAAAATGTAGTTTAGAGTTAAATGTCGGGAAAGCATGTACTTTGCTGGCCGATGGTGATTCTAAGGCCTATTGTCACTCAAAACAAAAGTATTCTATAAGATAATGTAAAAAAAGTCGCTACAATTACGTTACCTAGGCCGTGGCACCGAGAAATGTAGACGAAATCGTCTTAAAAATATTGTTTAGAGTTAAATGTCGGGAAAACATGTAGTTTGCTAGCCGATTGTGATTTTGAGGCCTTTAGTCACTCAGTGCAAGATAATTCTATAAGATAATGTAAAAAAAGTTCCAATAATTACGTTACCTAGGCCGTGGAACGGGAAATGTAGACAAAACCGCCATAAAAATGTAGTTTAAAGTTGATTGTCGGACAGACTTATATTTTGCTGGCCGATGGTGATTTAAAGGCCTATTGTCACTCAAGGCAAGAGTATTCTATAAGAAAGTGTTAAATAAGTTGCAATAATTACGTTACCTAGGCCGTGGCACCGGGAAATGTAGACGATATCGCCTTAAAAATGTAGTTTAGAGTTAAATGTCGGGAAAACATGGAGTTTGCTGGCCGATGGTGATTCTAAGGCCTATTGTCACTCTTAACAAGAGTATTATATAAGATAGTGTAAAAAACTTTGCAATAATTACGTTATCTAGGCCGTGGCACCGGGAAATGTAGACAAAACCACCAAAAAAATATAGTTTAGAGTTTAATGTCGGGCAGACATGTAGTTTGCTGGCCGACGGTTATTCTAAGGCCTATTATCACTGAAAGCAAGAGAATTCTATAAGATAATGTAAAAAAAAACGCTATAATTACGTTACCTAGGCCGTGGCACCGGGAAATGTAGACGAAATCGTCTTAAAAATATTGTTTAGAGTTAAATGTCGGGAAAACATGTAGTATGCTGGCCGATGGTGATTCTAAGGCCTTTTGTCACTCAAAGCAAGAGTATTCTATAAGAAAATTTAAAAAAACGTTGCAATAATTACGTTATCTAGGCCGTGGCACCGGGAAATGAAGACAAAACCGCCATAAAAATATAGTTTAGAGTTGAATGTCGGGCAGACATGTAG
>CAMTYY010000008.1:0-20762 GCA_947086415.1 Pammene aurita | reverse complement strand
TTCTAGGCTTGCTTTTGGTCGCAAACGATAGCTCATGCTTGGTTTCGTACAAAACCGCGTAGTTCCTGGCTCTGACTGTACTTATGTTCTATGAAAAAAATAAGTCTGAAATTTCGATTTTCTCTAATTTAAGATGTGATATGCTGATATATTTTCAGGAATTTGGGGCTTGTTTTTAGTCTCAAACGATAGCTTATGCTCGGTTACGTACAAAACCTTGCAGTTCCTGGCTCTGCGCTGCCTTTTTTTATTACGAAAAAAATTACTCTGTAATTTAGATTTTCTCAAATTTCAGGTGTGATATGCTGATATATTTTCAGGAGTTCTAGGCTTATTTTTGGTCTTAAACGATAGTTATTGCTCGGTAACGTAAAAAACCACGCAGTTCTTGGCTCTGCGCTGCCTTTTTTATTACGAAAAATTTACTCTGAAATTTAGATTTACTCAAACATCGTGATATGATATATTTTCAAAATTCTAGGCTTATTTTTGGGCTTAAATGATAGCTCATGCGTAGCTTAGTGCAAAACTGCGAAGTTCCCCTCTCTGTGCTGCCTTTTTTGTAACGAAAAAAATTAACTCTGAAATTTCGATTTTCACGAAATTTAGGTGTGATATGCTGAGATATTTTCAGGAGTTCTAGGATTGTTTTTAGTCTTAAATGATAGATCATGCTTAGGTTAGTTCAATACCGCGGAGTTCCTGTCTCTGTTCAGCCTTTTTTGTAACGAAAAAAATTAACCCTGAAATTTCGATTTTCTCAAATTTTAGGTGTGATATGCTGATATATTAACAGGAGTTCTTGGCTTGTGATTGGTTTCAAATGATAGCTCAAGCCTGGTTTCGTTCAAAACCGCGGAGGTCCCGTCTCTGTGCTGCCTTTTTTATTACGAAAAAAAAAAAAATCTGAAAATTTAAATTTTCTCAAATTTCAGGTGCGATATGCTGATATATTTTCAGGAGTTCTAGGCTTGCTTTTAGTCTTAAATGATAGCTCATGCTTAAGTTAGTTCAAAACGGTGGAGTTCCCGTCTCTGTGCTGCCTTTTTTGTAACGAAAAAAATGAACTCTGAGATTTCGATTTTCTCAAACTTTAGGTGTGATATGCTGATATATTTTCAGGAGTTCTTGGCTTGTTATTGGTCTCAAATGATAGCTCAAGCTTAGTTTAGTACAAAACCGCGGAGTTCCCGTCTCTGTGCTGCCTTTTTTTAACGAAAAAAATTAACTTTAAAATTTGAATTTTCTCAAACTTCAGATTTGATATGCTGATACTTTTTCAGGAGTTCTAGACTTGTTTTTGGTCTTAATTGATATGCTTATGTTCATACAAAGCTACGTCGTAGTCGACTCTGCGCTGACTTTTTTGATAAGAAAAAATTAACTCCGTAGATTCAATATTCTCAAATTTCAGGTGTGATATGCTAATATATTTTCAGGAGTTCTAGGCTTATTTTTGGTCTTAAACGATAGTTATTGCTCGGTAACGTAAAAAACCACGCAGTTCTTGGTTCTGCGCTGCCTTTTTTATTACGAAAAATTTACTCTGAAATTTAGATTTTCTCAAACATCGTGATATGATATATTTTCAAAAGTTCTAGGCTTATTTTTGGGCTTAAATGATAGCTCATGTTTAGATTAGTTCAAAACCGCGGAGTTCCCCTCTCTGTGCTGCCTTTTTTGTAACGAAAAAAATTAACTCTGAAATTTCGATTTTCTCATATTTCAGGTGTGATATGCTGATATATTTTCAGGAGTTCTAGGCTTGCTTTTAGTCTTAAATGATAGCTCATGCTTAGATTAGTTCAAAACCGCGGAGTTCCCGTCTCTGTGCTGCCTTTTTTATTACGAAAAAATTTTACTCTGAAAATTTAAATTTTCTCAAATTTCAGGTGCGATATGCTGATATATTTTCAAGAGTTCTAGGCTTGATTTTATTCTTAAATGATAGCTCATGCTTAGATTAGTTCAAAACCACGGAGTTCCCGTCTCTGTGCTGCCTTTTTCGTAACGAAAAAAATTAACTCTGAAATTTCGATTTTCTCAAACTTTAGGTGTGATATGCTGATATATTTTCAGGAGTTCTTGGCTTGTTATTGGTCTCAAATAATAGCACAAGCTTGGTTTCGTCGAAAACCGCGAAGTTCCCGTCACTGTGCTGCCTTTTTTATTACCAAAAAATTTTTATTCTGAAAATTTAAGTTTTCTCAAATTTCAGGTGTGATATGCTGATATATTTTCAGGATTTATTGACTTGTTATTGGTTTCAAATAATAGCTTAAGCTTGGTTTCGTCCAAAACCGCGGAGTTCCTGGCTCTGAGTTTACTTATGTTCTGCGAAAAAATAAGTTTGAAATATCGATTTTCTCATATTTCAGGTGTGATATGCTGATATATTTTCAGGAGTTCTCGGCTTGTCATTGGTCTCAAATGATAGCTCAAGCTTGGTTCCGTCCAAAACCGCGGAGTTCCCGTCTCTGTGCTGCCTTTTTTATTACGAAAAAAATTTATTCTGAAAATTTAAATTTTCTTAAATTTCAGGTGTGATATGCTGATATATTTTCAGGAGTTTATGGCTTGTTTTTAGTCTTAAATGATAGCTCATGCTTAGATTAGTTCAAAACCGCGGAGTTCCTGTCTCTGTGCTGCCTTTTTTGTAACGAAAAAAATTAACTCTGAAATTTCGATTTTCTCAAATTTTAGGTGTGATATGCTGATATATTTTCAGGAGTTCTTGGCTTGTTATTGGTCTCAAATGATAGCACAAGCTTGGTTTCGTCGAAAACCGCGAAGTTACCGTCTCTGTGCTGCCTTTTTTATTAACAAAAAATTTTTATTCTGAAAATTTAAGTTTTCTCAAATTTCAGGTGTGATATGCTGATATATTTTCAGGAGTTCTAGGCTTGCTTTTGGTCTCAAACCATAGCTCATGCTTGGTTACGTACAAAACCGCGTAGTTCCTGGCTCTGACTGTACTTATGTTCTACGAAAAAAATAAGTCTGAAATTTCGATTTTCTCAAATTTTAGGTGTGATATGCTGATATATTTTCAGGAGTTCTTGGCTTGTCATTGGTCTCAAATGATAGCTCAAGCTTGGTTTCGTCCAAAACCGCGGAGTTCCCGTCTCTGTGCTGCCTTTTTTATTACGAAAAAATTTTATTCTGAAAATTTAAATTTTCTTAAATTTCAGGTGTGATATGCTGATATATTTTCAGGAGTTTATGGCTTGTTTTTAGTCTTAAATGATAGCTCATGCTTAGATTAGTTCAAAACCGCGGAGTTCCTGTCTCTGTGCTGCCTTTTTTGTAACGAAAAAAATTAACTCTGAAATTTCGATTTTCTCAAATTTTAGGTGTGATATGCTGATATATTTTCAGGAGTTCTTGGCTTGTTATTGGTCTCAAATGATAGCACAAGCTTGGTTTCGTCGAAAACCGCGAAGTTACCGTCTCTGTGCTGCCTTTTTTATTAACAAAAAATTTTTATTCTGAAAATTTAAGTTTTCTCAAATTTCAGGTGTGATATGCTGATATATTTTCAGGAGTTATTGGCTTGTTATTGGTCTCAAATGATAGCTTAAGCTTAGAGTAGTTCAAAACCGCGGAGTTCCTGGCTCTGAGTTTACTTATGTTCTGCGAAAAAATAAGTTTGAAATATCGATTTTCTCATATTTCAGGTGTGATATGCTGATATATTTTCAGGAGTTCTAGGCTTGCTTTTAGTCTTTAATGATAGCTCATGCTTAGATTAGTTCAAAACCGCGGAGTTCCCGTCTCTGTGCTGCCTTATTTATTACGAAAAAATTTTACTCTGAAAATTTAAATTTTCTCAAATTTCAGGTGCGATATGCTGATATATTTTCAGGAGTTCTAGGCTTGATTTTAGTCTTAAATGCTAGCTCATGCTTAGATTAGTTCAAAACCACGGAGTTCCCGTCTCTGTGCTGCCTTTTTCGTAACGAAAAAAATTAACTCTGAAATTTCGATTTTCTCAAACTTTAGGTGTGATATGCTGATATATTTTCAGGAGTTCTTGGCTTGTTATTAGTCTCAAATAATAGCACAAGCTTGGTTTCGTCGAAAACCGCGAAGTTCCCGTCTCTGTGCTGCCTTTTTTATTACCAAAAAATTTTTATTCTGAAAATTTAAGTTTTCTCAAATTTCAGGTGTGATATGCTGATATACTTTCAGGATTTATTGGCTTGTTATTGGTTTCAAATGATAGCTTAAGCTTGGTTTCGTCCAAAACCGCGGAGTTCCTGGCTCTGAGTTTACTTATGTTCTGCGAAAAAATAAGTTTGAAATATCGATTTTCTCATATTTCAGGTGTGATATGCTGATATATTTTCAGGAGTTCTAGGCTTGCTTTTGGTCTCAAACCATAGCTCATGCTTGGTTACGTAAAAAACCGCGTAGTTCCTGGCTCTGACTGTACTTATGTTCTATGAAAAAAATAAGTCTGAAATTTCGATTTTCTCAAACTTTAGGTGTGATATGCTGATATATTTTCAGGAGTTCTTGGCTTGTCATTGGTCTCAAATGATAGCTCAAGCTTGGTTTCGTCCAAAACCGCGGAGTTCCCGTCTCTGTGCTGCCTTTTTTATTACGAAAAAATTTTATTCTGAAAATTTAAATTTTCTTAAATTTCAGGTGTGATATGCTGATATATTTTCAGGAGTTTATGGCTTGTTTTTAGTCTTAAATGATAGCTCATGCTTAGATTAGTTCAAAACCGCGGAGTTCCTGTCTCCGTGCTGCCTTTTTTGTAACGAAAAAAATTAACTCTGAAATTTCGATTTTCTCAAATTTTAGGTGTGATATGCTGATATATTTTCAGGAGTTCTTGGCTTGTTATTGGTCTCAAATGATAGCACAAGCTTGGTTTCGTCGAAAACCGCGAAGTTCCCGTCTCTGTGCTGCCTTTTTTATTACCAAAAAATTTTTATTCTGAAAATTTAAGTTTTCTCAAATTTCAGGTGTGATATGCTGATATATTTTCAGGATTTATTGGCTTGTTATTGATTTCAAATGATAGCTTAAGCTTGGTTTCGTCCAAAACCGCGGAGTTCCTGGCTCTGAGTTTACTTATGTTCTGCGAAAAAATAAGTTTGAAATATCGATTTTCTCATATTTCAGGTGTGATATGCTGATATATTTTCAGGAGTTCTAGGCTTGCTTTTGGTCTCAAACCATAGCTCATGCTTGGTTACGTACAAAACCGCGTAGTTCCTGGCTCTGACTGTACTTATGTTCTATGAAAAAAATAAGTCTGAAATTTCGATTTTCTCAAACTTTAGGTGTGATATGCTGATATATTTTCAGGAGTTCTTGGCTTGTCATTGGTCTCAAATGATAGCTCAAGCTTGGTTTCGTCCAAAACCGCGGAGTTCCCGTCTCTGTGCTGCCTTTTTTTATTACGAAAAAATTTTATTCTGAAAATTTAAATTTTCTTAAATTTCAGGTGTGATATGCTGATATATTTTCAGGAGTTTATGGCTTGTTTTTAGTCTTAAATGATAGCTCATGCTTAGATTAGTTCAAAACCGCGGAGTTCCTGTCTCTGTGCTGCCTTTTTTGTAACGAAAAAAATTAACTCTGAAATTTCGATTTTCTCAAATTTTAGGTGTGATATGCTGATATATTTTCAGGAGTTCTTGGCTTGTTATTGGTCTCAAATGATAGCACAAGCTTGGTTTCGTCGAAAACCGCGAAGTTCCCGTCTCTGTGCTGCCTTTTTTATTACCAAAAAATTTTTATTCGGAAAATTTAAGTTTTCTCAAATTTCAGGTGTGATATGCTGATATATTTTCAGGATTTATTGGCTTGTTATTGGTTTCAAATGATAGCTTAAGCTTGGTTTCGTCCAAAACCGCGGAGTTCCTGGCTCTGAGTTTACTTATGTTCTGCGAAAAAATAAGTTTGAAATATCGATTTTCTCATATTTCAGGTGTGATATGCTGATATATTTTCAGGAGTTGTTGGCTTGTCATTGGTCTCAAATGATAGCTCAAGCTTGGTTCCGTCCAAAACCGCGGAGTTCCCGTCTCTGTGCTGCCTTTTTTATTACGAAAAAATTTTATTCTGAAAATTTAAATTTTCTTAAATTTCAGGTGTGATATGCTGATATATTTTCAGGAGTTTATGGCTTGTTTTTAGTCTTAAATGATAGCTCATGCTTAGATTAGTTCAAAACCGCGGAGTTCCTGTCTCTGTGCTGCCTTTTTTGTAACGAAAAAAATTAACTCTGAAATTTCGATTTTCTCAAATTTTAGGTGTGATATGCTGATATATTTTCAGGAGTTCTTGGCTTGTTATTGGTCTCAAATGATAGCACAAGCTTGGTTTCGTCGAAAACCGCGAAGTTACCGTCTCTGTGCTGCCTTTTTCGTAACGAAAAAAATTAACTCTGAAATTTCGATTTTCTCAAATTTTAGGTGTGATATGCTGATATATTTTCAGGAGTTCTTGGCTTGTTATTAGTCTCAAATAATAGCACAAGCTTGGTTTAGTCGAAAACCGCGAAGTTCCCGTCTCTGTGCTGCCTTTTTTATTACCAAAAAATTTTTATTCTGAAAATTTAAGTTTTCTCAAATTTCAGGTGTGATATGCTGATATATTTTCAGGATTTATTTTCTTGTTATTGATTTTAAATGATAGCTTAAGCTTGGTTTCGTCCAAAACCGCGGAGTTCCTGGCTCTGAGTTTACTTATGTTCTGCGAAAAAATAAGTTTGAAATATCGATTTTCTCATATTTCAGGTGTGATATGCTGATATATTTTCAGGAGTTCTAGGCTTGCTTTTGGTCTCAAACCATAGCTCATGCTTGGTTACGTACAAAACCGCGTAGTTCCTGGCTCTGACTGTACTTATGTTCTATGAAAAAAATAAGTCTGAAATTTCGATTTTCTCAAACTTTAGGTGTGATATGCTGATATATTTTCAGGAGTTCTTGGCTTGTCATTGGTCTCAAATGATAGCTCAAGCTTGGTTTCGTCCAAAACCGCGGAGTTCCCGTCTCTGTGCTGCCTCTTTTATTACGAAAAAATTTTATTCTGAAAATTTAAATTTTCTTAAATTTCAGGTGTGATATGCTGATATATTTTCAGGAGTTTATGGCTTGTTTTTAGTCTTAAATGATAGCTCATGCTTAGATTAGTTCAAAACCGCGGAGTTCCTGTCTCTGTGCTGCCTTTTTTGTAACGAAAAAAATTAACTCTGAAATTTCGATTTCTCAAATTTTAGGTGTTATATGCTGATATATTTTCAGGAGTTCTTGGCTTGTTATTGGTCTCAAATGATAGCACAAGCTTGGTTTCGTCGAAAACCGCGAAGTTACCGTCTCTGTGCTGCCTTTTTTATAAACAAAAAATTTTTATTCTGAAAATTTAAGTTTTCTCAAATTTCAGGTGTGATATGCTGATATATTTTCAGGAGTTATTGGCTTGTTATTGGTCTCAAATGATAGCTTAAGCTTAGAGTAGTTCAAAACCGCGGAGTTCCTGGCTCTGAGTTTACTTATGTTCTGCGAAAAAATAAGTTTGAAATATCGATTTTCTCATATTTCAGGTGTGATATGCTGATATATTTTCAGGAGTTCTAGGCTTGCTTTTAGTGTCTTTAATGATAGCTCATGCTTAGATTAGTTCAAAACCGCGGAGTTCCCGTCTCTGTGCTGCCTTTTTTGTAACGAAAAAAATTAACTCTGAAATTTCGATTTTCTCAAATTTTAGGTGTGATATGCTGATATATTTTCAGGAGTTCTTGGGTTGTCATTGGTCTCAAATGATAGCTCAAGCTTGGTTTCGTCGAAAACCGCGAAGTTCCCGTCTCTGTGCTGCCTTTTTTATTACCAAAAAATTTTTATTCTGAAAATTTAAGTTTTCTCAAATTTCAGGTGTGATATGCTGATATATATTCAGGATTTATTGGCTTGTTATTGATTTCAAATGATAGCTTAAGCTTGGTTTCGTCCAAAACCGCGGAGTTCCTGGCTCTGAGTTTACTTATGTTCTGCGAAAAAATAAGTTTGAAATATCGATTTTCTCATATTTCAGGTGTGATATGCTGATATATTTTCAGGAGTTCTAGGCTTGCTTTTGGTCTCAAACCATAGCTCATGCTTGGTTACGTACAAAACCGCGTAGTTCCTGGCTCTGACTGTACTTATGTTCTATGAAAAAAATAAGTCTGAAATTTCGATTTTCTCAAACTTTAGGTGTGATATGCTGATATATTTTCAGGAGTTCTTGGCTTGTCATTGGTCTCAAATGATAGCTCAAGCTTGGTTTCGTCCAAAACCGCGGAGTTCCCGTCTCTGTGCTGCCTTTTTTATTACGAAAAAATTTTATTCTGAAAATTTAAATTTTCTTAAATTTCAGGTGTGATATGCTGATATATTTTCAGGAGTTTATGGCTTGTTTTTAGTCTTAAATGATAGCTCATGCTTAGATTAGTTCAAAACCGCGGAGTTCCTGTCTCTGTGCTGCCTTTTTTGTAACGAAAAAAATTAACTCTGAAATTTCGGTTTTCTCAAATTTTAGGTGTGATATGCTGATATATTTTCAGGAGTTCTTGGCTTGTTATTGGTCTCAAATGATAGCACAAGCTTGGTTTCGTCGAAAACCGCGAAGTTACCGTCTCTGTGCTGCCTTTTTTATTAACAAAATATTTTTATTCTGAAAATTTAAGTTTTCTCAAATTTCAGGTGTGATATGCTGATATATTTTCAGGAGTTATTGGCTTGTTATTGGTCTCAAATGATAGCTTAAGCCTAGAGTAGTTCAAAACCGCGGAGTTCCTGCCTCTGACTTTACTTATGTTCTGCGAAAAAATAAGTTTGAAATATCGATTTTCTCATATTTCAGGTGTGATATGCTGATATATTTTCAGGAGTTCTAGGCTTGCTTTTAGTCTTTAATGATAGCTCATGCTTAGATTAGTTCAAAACCGCGGAGTTCCCGTCTCTGTGGTGCCTTTTTTATTACGAAAAAATTTTACTCTGAAAATTTAAATTTTCAGAATAAAAATTTAATAATTATTCTGAAAATTTAAGTTTTCTCAAATTTCAGGTGTGATATGCTGATATATTTTCAGGATTTATTGGCTTGTTATTGGTTTCAAATGATAGCTTAAACTTGGTTTCGTCCAAAACCGCGGAGTTCCTGGCTCTGAGTTTACTTATGTTCTGCGAAAAAATAAGTTTGAAATATCGATTTTCTCATATTTCAGGTGTGATATGCTGATATATTTTCAGGAGTTCTTGGCTTGTCATTGGTCTCAAATGATAGCTCAAGCTTGGTTCCGTCCAAAACCGCGGAGTTCCCGTCTCTGTGCTGCCTTTTTTATTACGAAAAAATTTTATTCTGAAAATTTAAATTTTCTTAAATTTCAGGTGTGATATGCTGATATATTTTCAGGAGTTTATGGCTTGTTTTTAGTCTTAAATGATAGCTCATGCTTAGATTAGTTCAAAACCGCGGAGTTCCTGTCTCTGTGCTGCCTATTTGTAACGAAAAAAATTAACTCTGAAATTTCGATTTTCTCAAATTTTAGGTGTGATATGCTGATATATTGGTCTCAAATGATAGCTCAAGCTTGGTTTCGTCCAAAACCGCGGAGTTCCCGTCTCTGTGCTGCCTTTTATATTACGAAAAAATTTTACTCTGAAAATTTAAATTTTCTCAAATTTCAGGTGCGATATGCTGATATATTTTCAGGAGTTCTAGGCTTGATTTATGTCTTAAATGATAGCTCATGCTTAGATTAGTTCAAAACCACGGAGTTTCCGTCTCTGTGCTGCCTTTTTCGTAACGAAAAAAATTAACTCTGAAATTTCGATTTTCTCAAACTTTAGGTGTGATATGCTGATATATTTTCAGGAGTTCTTGGCTTGTTATTGGTCTCAAATAATAGCACAAGCTTGGTTTCGTCGAAAACCGCGAAGTTCCCGTCTCTGCGCTGCCTTTTTTATTACCAAAAAATTTTTATTCTGAAAATTTAAGTTTTCCCAAATTTCAGGTGTGATATGCTGATATATTTTCAGGAGTTATTGGCTTGTTATTGGTCTCAAATGATAGCTTAAGCTTGGTTTCGTCCAAAACCGCGGAGTTCCTGGCTCTGAGTTTACTTATGTTCTGCGAAAAAATAAGTTTGAAATATCGATTTTCTCATATTTCAGGTGTGATATGCTGATATATTTTCAGGAGTTCTAGGCTTCCTTTTGGTCTCAAACGATAGCTCATGCTTGGTTACGTACAAAACCGCGTAGTTCCTGGCTCTGACTGTACTTAAGTTCTATGAAAAAAATAAGTCTGAAATTTCGATTTTCTCAAATTTAAGATGTGATATGCTGATATATTTTCAGGAATTTGGGGCTTGTTTTTAGTCTCAAACGATAGCTTATGCTCGGTTACGTACAAAACCTTGCAGTTCCTGGCTCTGCGCTGCCTTTTTTTATTACGAAAAAAATTACTCTGTAAATTAGATTTTCTCAAATTTCAGGTGTGATATGCTGATATATTTTCAGGAGTTCTAAGCTTTTTTTGGTCTTAAACGACGCAGTTCCAGGCTCTGCGCTGCCTTTTTTATTACAAAAAAATTTACTCTGAAATTTAGAATTTCTCAAATATCAGGTGTGATATGCTGATATATTTTCAAGAGTTCTAGGCTTATTTTTGGTCTTAAATGATAGCTCATGCTTAGCTTCGTGCAAAAACCCGGAGTTCACATCTCGGTGCTGCCATTTTTAATACGAAAAAATTTTACTCTAAAAATTTCAATTTTCTCAAATTTCAGGTGTGATATGCTGAGATATTTTCATGAGTTCTAGGATTTTTTTTAGTCTTAAATGATAGATCATACTTAGATTAGTTCAAAACGGCGGAGTTCCCGTCTCTGTGCAGCCTTTTTTGTAACGAAAAAAATTAACTCTGAAATTTCGATTTTCTCAAACTTTAGGTGTGATATGCTGATATATTTTCAGGAATTCTTGGCTTGTTATTGGTCTCAAATGATAGCTCAAGCTTGGTTTCGTACAAAACCGCGGAGTTCCCGTCTCTGTGCTGCCTTTTTTATTACGAAAAAATTTTAATCTGAAAATTTAAATTTTCTCAAACTTCAGGTGTGATATGCTGATATATTTTCAGGAATTCTTGGCTTATTATTGGTCTCAAATGATAGCTCAAGCTTGGTTTCGTACAAAACCGCGGAGTTCCCGTCTCTGTGCTGCCTTTTTTATTACGAAAAAATTTTATTCTGAAAATTTCAATATTCTTAAATTTCAGGTGTGATATGCTGATATATTTTCAGGAGTTTATGGCTTGTTTTTAGTCTTAGATGATAGCTCATGCTTAGATTAGTTCAAAACCGCGGAGTTCCCGTCTCTGTGCTGCCTTTTATGTAACGAAAAAAATTAACTCTTAAATTTCGATTTTCTCAAACTTTAGGTGTGATATGCTGATATATTTTCAGGAGTTCTTGGCTTGTTATTGGTCTCAAATAATAGCACAAGCTTGGTTTCGTCAAAAACCGCGAAGTTCCCGTCTCTGCGCTGCCTTTTTTATTACCAAAAAATTTTTATTCTGAAAATTTAAGTTTTCCCAAATTTCAGGTGTGATATGCTGATATATTTTCAGGAGTTATTGGCTTGTTATTGGTCTCAAATGATAGCTTTAGCTTGGTTTCGTCCAAAACCGCGGAGATCCTGGCTCTGAGTTTACTTATGTTCTGCGAAAAAATAAGTTTGAAATATCGATTTTCTCATATTTCAGGTGTGATATGCTGATATATTTTCAGGAGTTCTAGGCTTCCTTTTGGTCTCAAACGATAGCTCATGCTTGGTTACGTACAAAACCGCGTAGTTCCTGGCTCTGACTGTACTTAAGTTCTATGAAAAAAATAAGTCTGAAATTTCGATTTTCTCAAATTTAAGATGTGATATGCTGATATATTTTCAGGAATTTGGGGCTTGTTTTTAGTCTCAAACGATAGCTTATGCTCGGTTACGTACAAAACCTTGCAGTTCCTGGCTCTGCGCTGCCTTTTTTTATTACGAAAAAAATTACTCTGTAAATTAGATTTTCTCAAATTTCAGGTGTGATATGCTGATATATTTTCAGGAGTTCTAAGCTTTTTTTGGTCTTAAACGACGCAGTTCCAGGCTCTGCGCTGCCTTTTTTATTACAAAAAAATTTACTCTGAAATTTAGAATTTCTCAAATATCAGGTGTGATATGCTGATATATTTTCAAGAGTTCTAGGCTTATTTTTGGTCTTAAATGATAGCTCATGCTTAGCTTAGTGCAAAAACCCGGAGTTCACATCTCGGTGCTGCCATTTTTAATACGAAAAAAATTTACTCTAAAAATTTCAATTTTCTCAAACTTCAGGTGTGATATGCTGAGATATTTTCATGAGTTCTAGGATTTTTTTTAGTCTTAAATGATAGATCATACTTAGATTAGTTCAAAACAGCGGAGTTCCCGTCTCTGTGCAGCCTTTTTTGTAACGAAAAAAATTAACTCTGAAATTTCGATTTTCTCAAACTTTAGGTGTGATATGCTGATATATTTTCAGGAGTTCTTGGCTTGTCATTGGTCTCAAATGATAGCTCAAGCTTGGTTTCGTCCAAAACCGCGGAGTTCCCGTCTCTGTGCTGCCTTTTTTATTACGAAGAAATTTTACTCTGAAAATTTAAATTTTCTCAAATTTCAGGTGCGATATGCTGATATATTTTCAGGAGTTCTAGGCTTGATTTATGTCTTAAATGATAGCTCATGCTTAGATTAGTTCAAAACCACGGAGTTTCCGTCTCTGTGCTGCCTTTTTCGTAACGAAAAAATTAACTCTGAAATTTCGATTTTCTCAAACTTTAGGTGTGATATGCTGATATATTTTCAGGAGTTCTTGGCTTGTTATTGGACTCAAATAATAGCACAAGCTGTGTTTCGTCGAAAACCGCGAAGTTCCCGTCTCTGTGCTGCCTTTTTTATTACCAAAAAATTTTTATTCTGAAAATTTAAGTTTTCTCAAATTTCAGGTGTGATATGCTGATATATTTTCAGGAGTTCTTGGCTTGTCATTGGTCTCAAATGATAGCTCAAGCTTGGTTTCGTCCAAAACCGCGGAGTTCCCGTCTCTGTGCTGCCTTTTTTATTACGAAAAAATTTTATTCTGAAAATTTCAATTTTCTTAAATTTCAGGTGTGATATGCTGATATATTTTCAGGAGTTTATGGCTTGTTTTTAGTCTAAAATGATAGCTCATGCTTAGATTAGTTCAAAACCGCGGAGTTCCCGTCTCTGTGCTGCCTTTTTTGTAACGAAAAAAATTAACTCTGAAATTTCGATTTTCTCAAATTTTAGGTGTGATATGCTGATATATTTTCAGGAGTTCTTGGCTTGTTATTGGTCTCAAATGATAGCACAAGCTTGGTTTCGTCGAAAACCGCGAAGTTACCGTCTCTGTGCTGCCTTTTTTATTACCAAAAAATTTTTATTCTGAAAATTTAAGTTTTCTCAAATTTCAGGTGTGATATGCTGATATATTTTCAGGAGTTATTGGCTTGTTATTGGTCTCAAATGATAGCTTAAGCTTAGATTAGTTCAAAACCGCGGAGTTCCTGGCTCTGAGTTTACTTATGTTCTGCGAAAAAATAAGTTTGAAATATCGATTTTCTCATATTTCAGGTGTGATATGCTGATATATTTTCAGGAGTTCTAGGCTTGCTTTTAGTCTTAAATGATAGCTCATTCTTAGATTAGTTCAAAACCGCGGAGTTCCCGTCTCTGTGCTGCCTTTTTTATTACGAAAAAATTTTACTCTGAAAATTTAAATTTTCTCAAATTTCAGGTGCGATATGCTGATATATTTTCAGGAGTTCTTGGCTTGTCATTGGTCTCAAATGATAGCTCAAGCTTGGTTTCGTCCAAAACCGCGGAGTTCCCGTCTCTGTGCTGCCTTTTTTATTACGAAAAAATTTTATTCTGAAAATTTCAATTTTCTTAAATTTCAGGTGTGATATGCTGATATATTTTCAGGAGTTTATGGCTTGTTTTTAGTCTTAGATGATAGCTCATGCCTAGATTAGTTCAAAACCGCGGAGTTCCCGTCTCTGTGCTGCCTTTTTTGTAACGAAAAAAATTAACTCTGAAATTTCGATTTTCTCAAACTTTAGTTGTGATATGCTGATATATTTTCAGGAGTTCTTGGCTTTTTATTGGTCTCAAATAATAGCACAAGCTTGGTTTCGTCGAAAACCGCGAAGTTCCCGTCTCTGCGCTGCCTTTTTTATTACCAAAAAATTTTTATTCTGAAAATTTAAGTTTTCCCAAATTTCAGGTGTGATATGCTGATATATTTTCAGGAGTTATTGGCTTGTTATTGGTCTCAAATGATAGCTTAAGCTTGGTTTCGTCCAAAACCGCGGAGTTCCTGGCTCTGAGTTTACTTATGTTCTGCGAAAAAATAAGTTTGAAATATCGATTTTCTCATATTTCAGGTGTGATATGCTGATATATTTTCAGGAGTTCTAGGCTTCCTTTTGGTCTCAAACGATAGCTCATGCTTGGTTACGTACAAAACCGCGTAGTTCCTGGCTCTGACTGTACTTAAGTTCTATGAAAAAAATAAGTATGAAATTTCGATTTTCTCAAATTTAAGATGTGATATGCTGATATATTTTCAGGAATTTGGGGCTTGTTTTTAGTCTCAAACGATAGCTTATGCTCGGTTACGTTAAAAAACCTTGCAGTTCCTGGCTCTGCGCTGCCTTTTTTTATTACGAAAAAAATTACTCTGTAAATTAGATTTTCTCAAATTTCAGGTGTGATATGCTGATATATTTTCAGGAGTTCTAAGCTTTTTTTGGTCTTAAACGACGCAGTTCCAGGCTCTGCGCTGCCTTTTTATTACAAAAAAATTTACTCTGAAATTTAGAATTTCTCAAATATCAGGTGTGATATGCTGATATATTTTCAAGAGTTCTAGGCTTATTTTTGGTCTTAAATGATAGCTCATGCTTAGCTTAGTGCAAAAACCCGGAGTTCACATCTCGGTGCTGCCATTTTTAATACGAAAAAATTTTACTCTAAAAATTTCAATTTTCTCAAACTTCAGGTGTGATATGCTGAGATATTTTCATGAGTTCTAGGATTTTTATTAGTCTTAAATGATAGATCATACTTAGATTAGTTCAAAACGGCGGAGTTCCCGTCTCTGTGCAGCCTTTTTTGTAACGAAAAAAATTAACTCTGAAATTTCGATTTTCTCAAACTTTAGGTGTGATATGCTGATATATTTTCAGGAGTTCTTGGCTTGTCATTGGTCTCAAATGATAGCTCAAGCTTGGTTTCGTCCAAAACCGCGGAGTTCCCGTCTCTGTGCTGCCTTTTATATTACGAAAAAATTTTACTCTGAAAATTTAAATTTTCTCAAATTTCAGGTGCGATATGCTGATATATTTTCAGGAGTTCTAGGCTTGATTTATGTCTTAAATGATAGCTCATGCTTAGATTAGTTCAAAACCACGGAGTTTCCGTCTCTGTGCTGCCTTTTTCGTAACGAAAAAAATTAACTCTGAAATTTCGATTTTCTCAAATTTTAGGTGTGATATGCTGATATATTTTCAGGAGTTCTTGGCTTGTTATTGGTCTCAAATAATAGCACAAGCTTGGTTTCGTCGAAAACCGCGAAGTTCCCGTCTCTGCGCTGCCTTTTTTATTACCAAAAAATTTTTATTCTGAAAATTTAAGTTTTCCCAAATTTCAGGTGTGATATGCTGATATATTTTCAGGAGTTATTGGCTTGTTATTGGTCTCAAATGATAGCTTAAGCTTGGTTTCGTCCAAAACCGCGGAGTTCCTGGCTCTGAGTTTACTTATGTTCTGCGAAAAAATAAGTTTGAAATATCGATTTTCTCATATTTCAGGTGTGATATGCTGATATATTTTCAGGAGTTCTAGGCTTCCTTTTGGTCTCAAACGATAGCTCATGCTTGGTTACGTACAAAACCGCGTAGTTCCTGGCTCTGACTGTACTTAAGTTCTATGAAAAAAATAAGTCTGAAATTTCGATTTTCTCAAATTTAAGATGTGATATGCTGATATATTTTCAGGAATTTGGGGCTTGTTTTTAGTCTCAAACGATAGCTTATGCTCGGTTACGTACAAAACCTTGCAGTTCCTGGCTCTGCGCTGCCTTTTTTTATTACGAAATAAATTACTCTGTAAATTAGATTTTTTCAAATTTCAGGTGTGATATGCTGATATATTTTCAGGAGTTCTTGGCTTGTCATTGGTCTCAAATGATAGCTCAAGCTTGGTTTCGTCCAAAACCGCGGAGTTCCCGTCTCTGTGCTGCCTTTTTTATTACGAAAAAATTTTATTCTGAAAATTTAAATTTTCTTAAATTTCAGGTGTGATATGCTGATATATTTTCAGGAGTTTATGGCTTGTTTTTAGTCTTAAATGATAGCTCATGCTTAGATTAGTTCAAAACCGCGGAGTTCCTGTCTCTGTGCTGCCTTTTTTGTAACGAAAAAAATTAACTCTGAAATTTCGGTTTTCTCAAATTTTAGGTGTGATATGCTGATATATTTTCAGGAGTTCTTGGCTTGTTATTGGTCTCAAATGATAGCACAAGCTTGGTTTCGTCGAAAACCGCGAAGTTACCGTCTCTGTGCTGCCTTTTTTATTAACAAAAAATTTTTATTCTGAAAATTTAAGTTTTCTCAAATTTCAGGTGTGATATGCTGATATATTTTCAGGAGTTATTGGCTTGTTATTGGTCTCAAATGATAGCTTAAGCTTAGAGTAGTTCAAAACCGCGGAGTTCCTGGCTCTGAGTTTACTTATGTTCTGCGAAAAAATAAGTTTGAAATATCGATTTTCTCATATTTCAGGTGTGATATGCTGATATATTTTCAGGAGTTCTAGGCTTGCTTTTAGTCTTTAATGATAGCTCATGCTTAGATTAGTTCAAAACCGTGGAGTTCCCGTCTCTGTGCTGCCTTTTTTATTACGAAAAAATTTTACTCTGAAAATTTAAATTTTCTCAAATTTCAGGTGCGATATGCTGATATATTTTCAGGAGTTCTAGGCTTGATTTTAGTCTTAAATGATAGCTCATGCTTAGATTAGTTCAAAACCACGGAGTTCCCGTCTCTGTGCTGCCTTTTTCGTAACGAAAAAAATTAACTCTGAAATTTCGATTTTCTCAAACTTTAGGTGTGATATGCTGATATATTTTCAGGAGTTCTTGGCTTGTTATTAGTCTCAAATAATAGCAGAAGCTTGGTTTCGTCGAAAACCGCGAAGTTCCCGTCTCTGTGCTGCCTTTTTTATGACCAAAAAATTTTTATTCTGAAAATTTAAGTTTTCTCAAATTTCAGGTGTGATATGCTGATATATTTTCAGGAGTTATTGGCTTGTTATTGGTTTCAAATGATAGCTTAAGCTTGGTTTCGTCCAAAACCGCGGAGTTCCTGGCTCTGAGTTTACTTATGTTCTGCGAAAATATAAGTTTGAAATATCGATTTTCTCATATTTCAGGTGTGATATGCTGATATATTTTCAGGAGTTCTAGGCTTGCTTTTGGTCGCAAACGATAGCTCATGCTTGGTTTCGTACAAAACCGCGTAGTTCCTGGCTCTGACTGTACTTATGTTCTATGAAAAAAATAAGTCTGAAATTTCGATTTTCTCTAATTTAAGATGTGATATGCTGATATATTTTCAGGAATTTGGGGCTTGTTTTTAGTCTCAAACGATAGCTTATGCTCGGTTACGTACAAAACCTTGCAGTTCCTGGCTCTGCGCTGCCTTTTTTTATTACGAAAAAAATTACTCTGTAATTTAGATTTTCTCAAATTTCAGGTGTGATATGCTGATATATTTTCAGGAGTTCTAGGCTTATTTTTGGTCTTAAACGATAGTTATTGCTCGGTAACGTAAAAAACCACGCAGTTCTTGGCTCTGCGCTGCCTTTTTTATTACGAAAAATTTACTCTGAAATTTAGATTTACTCAAACATCGTGATATGATATATTTTCAAAATTCTAGGCTTATTTTTGGGCTTAAATGATAGCTCATGCGTAGCTTAGTGCAAAACTGCGAAGTTCCCCTCTCTGTGCTGCCTTTTTTGTAACGAAAAAAATTAACTCTGAAATTTCGATTTTCACGAAATTTAGGTGTGATATGCTGAGATATTTTCAGGAGTTCTAGGATTGTTTTTAGTCTTAAATGATAGATCATGCTTAGGTTAGTTCAATACCGCGGAGTTCCTGTCTCTGTTCAGCCTTTTTTGTAACGAAAAAAATTAACCCTGAAATTTCGATTTTCTCAAATTTTAGGTGTGATATGCTGATATATTAACAGGAGTTCTTGGCTTGTGATTGGTTTCAAATGATAGCTCAAGCCTGGTTTCGTTCAAAACCGCGGAGGTCCCGTCTCTGTGCTGCCTTTTTTATTACGAAAAAAAAAAAAATCTGAAAATTTAAATTTTCTCAAATTTCAGGTGCGATATGCTGATATATTTTCAGGAGTTCTAGGCTTGCTTTTAGTCTTAAATGATAGCTCATGCTTAAGTTAGTTCAAAACGGTGGAGTTCCCGTCTCTGTGCTGCCTTTTTTGTAACGAAAAAAATGAACTCTGAGATTTCGATTTTCTCAAACTTTAGGTGTGATATGCTGATATATTTTCAGGAGTTCTTGGCTTGTTATTGGTCTCAAATGATAGCTCAAGCTTAGTTTAGTACAAAACCGCGGAGTTCCCGTCTCTGTGCTGCCTTTTTTTAACGAAAAAAATTAACTTTAAAATTTGAATTTTCTCAAACTTCAGATTTGATATGCTGATACTTTTTCAGGAGTTCTAGACTTGTTTTTGGTCTTAATTGATATGCTTATGTTCATACAAAGCTACGTCGTAGTCGACTCTGCGCTGACTTTTTTGATAAGAAAAAATTAACTCCGTAGATTCAATATTCTCAAATTTCAGGTGTGATATGCTAATATATTTTCAGGAGTTCTAGGCTTATTTTTGGTCTTAAACGATAGTTATTGCTCGGTAACGTAAAAAACCACGCAGTTCTTGGTTCTGCGCTGCCTTTTTTATTACGAAAAATTTACTCTGAAATTTAGATTTTCTCAAACATCGTGATATGATATATTTTCAAAAGTTCTAGGCTTATTTTTGGGCTTAAATGATAGCTCATGTTTAGATTAGTTCAAAACCGCGGAGTTCCCCTCTCTGTGCTGCCTTTTTTGTAACGAAAAAAATTAACTCTGAAATTTCGATTTTCTCATATTTCAGGTGTGATATGCTGATATATTTTCAGGAGTTCTAGGCTTGCTTTTAGTCTTAAATGATAGCTCATGCTTAGATTAGTTCAAAACCGCGGAGTTCCCGTCTCTGTGCTGCCTTTTTTATTACGAAAAAATTTTACTCTGAAAATTTAAATTTTCTCAAATTTCAGGTGCGATATGCTGATATATTTTCAAGAGTTCTAGGCTTGATTTTATTCTTAAATGATAGCTCATGCTTAGATTAGTTCAAAACCACGGAGTTCCCGTCTCTGTGCTGCCTTTTTCGTAACGAAAAAAATTAACTCTGAAATTTCGATTTTCTCAAACTTTAGGTGTGATATGCTGATATATTTTCAGGAGTTCTTGGCTTGTTATTGGTCTCAAATAATAGCACAAGCTTGGTTTCGTCGAAAACCGCGAAGTTCCCGTCACTGTGCTGCCTTTTTTATTACCAAAAAATTTTTATTCTGAAAATTTAAGTTTTCTCAAATTTCAGGTGTGATATGCTGATATATTTTCAGGATTTATTGACTTGTTATTGGTTTCAAATGATAGCTTAAGCTTGGTTTCGTCCAAAACCGCGGAGTTCCTGGCTCTGAGTTTACTTATGTTCTGCGAAAAAATAAGTTTGAAATATCGATTTTCTCATATTTCAGGTGTGATATGCTGATATATTTTCAGGAGTTCTCGGCTTGTCATTGGTCTCAAATGATAGCTCAAGCTTGGTTCCGTCCAAAACCGCGGAGTTCCCGTCTCTGTGCTGCCTTTTTTATTACGAAAAAAATTTATTCTGAAAATTTAAATTTTCTTAAATTTCAGGTGTGATATGCTGATATATTTTCAGGAGTTTATGGCTTGTTTTTAGTCTTAAATGATAGCTCATGCTTAGATTAGTTCAAAACCGCGGAGTTCCTGTCTCTGTGCTGCCTTTTTTGTAACGAAAAAAATTAACTCTGAAATTTCGATTTTCTCAAATTTTAGGTGTGATATGCTGATATATTTTCAGGAGTTCTTGGCTTGTTATTGGTCTCAAATGATAGCACAAGCTTGGTTTCGTCGAAAACCGCGAAGTTACCGTCTCTGTGCTGCCTTTTTTATTAACAAAAAATTTTTATTCTGAAAATTTAAGTTTTCTCAAATTTCAGGTGTGATATGCTGATATATTTTCAGGAGTTCTAGGCTTGCTTTTGGTCTCAAACCATAGCTCATGCTTGGTTACGTACAAAACCGCGTAGTTCCTGGCTCTGACTGTACTTATGTTCTACGAAAAAAATAAGTCTGAAATTTCGATTTTCTCAAATTTTAGGTGTGATATGCTGATATATTTTCAGGAGTTCTTGGCTTGTCATTGGTCTCAAATGATAGCTCAAGCTTGGTTTCGTCCAAAACCGCGGAGTTCCCGTCTCTGTGCTGCCTTTTTTATTACGAAAAAATTTTATTCTGAAAATTTAAATTTTCTTAAATTT
>CAMTYY010000007.1:0-65000 GCA_947086415.1 Pammene aurita | reverse complement strand
TGGTCTCAAATAATAGCACAAGCTTGGTTTCGTCGAAAACCGCGAAGTTTCCGTCTCTGTGCTGCCTTTTTTATTACCAAAAAATTTTTATTCTGAAAATTTAAGTTTTCTCAAATTTCAGGTGTGATATGCTGATATATTTTCAGGATTTATTGGCTTATTATTGGTTTCAAATGATAGCTTAAGCTTGGTTTCGTCCAAAACCGCGGAGTTCCTGGCTCTGAGTTTACTTATGTTCTGCGAAAAAATAAGTTTGAAATATCGATTTTCTCATATTTCAGGTGTGATATGCTGATATATTTTCAGGAGTTCTAGGCTTGCTTTTGGTCTCAAACCATAGCTCATGCTTGGTTACGTACAAAACCGCGTAGTTCCTGGCTCTGACTGTACTTATGTTCTATGAAAAAAATAAGTCTGAAATTTCGATTTTCTCAAACTTTAGGTGTGATATGCTGATATATTTTCAGGAGTTCTTGGCTTGTCATTGGTCTCAAATGATAGCTCAAGCTTGGTTTCGTCCAAAACCGCGGAGTTCCCGTCTCTGTGCTGCCTTTTTTATTACGAAAAAATTTTATTCTGAAAATTTAAATTTTCTTAAATTTCAGGTGTGATATGCTGATATATTTTCAGGAGTTTATGGCTTGTTTTTAGTCTTAAATGATAGCTCATGCTTAGATTAGTTGAAAACCGCGGAGTTCCTGTCTCTGTGCTGCCTTTTTTGTAACGAAAAAAATTAACTCTGAAATTTCGATTTTCTCAAATTTTAGGTGTGATATGCTGATATATTTTCAGGAGTTCTTGGCTTGTTATTGGTCTCAAATGATAGCACAAGCTTGGTTTCGTCGAAAACCGCGAAGTTACCGTCTCTGTGCTGCCTTTTTTATTAACAAAAAATTTTTATTCTGAAAATTTAAGTTTTCTCAAATTTCAGGTGTGATATGCTGATATATTTTCAGGAGTTATTGGCTTGTTATTGGTCTCAAATGATAGCTTAAGCTTAGAGTAGTTCAAAACCGCGGAGTTCCTGGCTCTGAGTTTACTTATGTTCTGCGAAAAAATAAGTTTGAAATATCGATTTTCTCATATTTCAGGTGTGATATGCTGATATATTTTCAGGAGTTCTAGGCTTGCTTTTAGTCTTTAATGATAGCTCATGCTTAGATTAGTTCAAAACCGCGGAGTTCCCGTCTCTGTGCTGCCTTTTTTATTACGAAAAAATTTTACTCTGAAAATTTAAATTTTCTCAAATTTCAGGTGCGATATGCTGATATATTTTCAGGAGTTCTAGGCTTGATTTTAGTCTTAAATGATAGCTCATGCTTAGATTAGTTCAAAACCACGGAGTTCCCGTCTCTGTGCGGCCTTTTTCGTAACGAAAAAAATTAACTCTGAAATTTCGATTTTCTCAAACTTTAGGTGTGATATGCTGATATATTTTCAGGAGTTCTTGGCTTGTTATTAGTCTCAAATAATAGCAGAAGCTTGGTTTCGTCGAAAACCGCGAAGTTCCCGTCTCTGTGCTGCCTTTTTTATGACCAAAAAATTTTTATTCTGAAAATTTAAGTTTTCTCAAATTTCAGGTGTGATATGCTGATATATTTTCAGGAGTTATTGGCTTGTTATTGGTTTCAAATGATAGCTTAAGCTTGGTTTCGTCCAAAACCGCGGAGTTCCTGGCTCTGAGTTTACTTATGTTCTGCGAAAATATAAGTTTGAAATATCGATTTTCTCATATTTCAGGTGTGATATGCTGATATATTTTCAGGAGTTCTAGGCTTGCTTTTGATCTCAAACGATAGCTCATGCTTGGTTTCGTACAAAACCGCGTAGTTCCTGGCTCTGACTGTACTTATGTTCTATGAAAAAAATAAGTCTGAAATTTCGATTTTCTCTAATTTAAGATGTGATATGCTGATATATTTTCAGGAATTTGGGGCTTGTTTTTAGTCTCAAACGATAGCTTATGCTCGGTTACGTACAAAACCTTGCAGTTCCTGGCTCTGCGCTGCCTTTTTTTATTACGAAAAAAATTACTCTGTAATTTAGATTTTCTCAAATTTCAGGTGTGATATGCTGATATATTTTCAGGAGTTCTAGGCTTATTTTTGGTCTTAAACGATAGTTATTGCTCGGTAACGTAAAAAACCACGCAGTTCTTGGCTCTGCGCTGCCTTTTTTATTACGAAAAATTTACTCTGAAATTTAGATTTACTCAAACATCGTGATATGATATATTTTCAAAATTCTAGGCTTATTTTTGGGCTTAAATGATAGCTCATGCGTAGCTTAGTGCAAAACTGCGAAGTTCCCCTCTCTGTGCTGCCTTTTTTGTAACGAAAAAAATTAACTCTGAAATTTCGATTTTCACGAAATTTAGGTGTGATATGCTGAGATATTTTCAGGAGTTCTAGGATTGTTTTTAGTCTTAAATGATAGATCATGCTTAGGTTAGTTCAATACCGCGGAGTTCCTGTCTCTGTTCAGCCTTTTTTGTAACGAAAAAAATTAACCCTGAAATTTCGATTTTCTCAAATTTTAGGTGTGATATGCTGATATATTAACAGGAGTTCTTGGCTTGTGATTGGTTTCAAATGATAGCTCAAGCCTGGTTTCGTTCAAAACCGCGGAGGTCCCGTCTCTGTGCTGCCTTTTTTATTACGAAAAAAAAAAAATCTGAAAATTTAAATTTTCTCAAATTTCAGGTGCGATATGCTGATATATTTTCAGGAGTTCTAGGCTTGCTTTTAGTCTTAAATGATAGCTCATGCTTAAGTTAGTTCAAAACGGTGGAGTTCCCGTCTCTGTGCTGCCTTTTTTGTAACGAAAAAAATGAACTCTGAGATTTCGATTTTCTCAAACTTTAGGTGTGATATGCTGATATATTTTCAGGAGTTCTTGGCTTGTTATTGGTCTCAAATGATAGCTCAAGCTTAGTTTAGTACAAAACCGCGGAGTTCCCGTCTCTGTGCTGCCTTTTTTTAACGAAAAAAATTAACTTTAAAATTTGAATTTTCTCAAACTTCAGATTTGATATGCTGATACTTTTTCAGGAGTTCTAGACTTGTTTTTGGTCTTAATTGATATGCTTATGTTCATACAAAGCTACGTCGTAGTCGACTCTGCGCTGACTTTTTTGATAAGAAAAAATTAACTCCGTAGATTCAATATTCTCAAATTTCAGGTGTGATATGCTAATATATTTTCAGGAGTTCTAGGCTTATTTTTGGTCTTAAACGATAGTTATTGCTCGGTAACGTAAAAAACCACGCAGTTCTTGGTTCTGCGCTGCCTTTTTTATTACGAAAAATTTACTCTGAAATTTAGATTTTCTCAAACATCGTGATATGATATATTTTCAAAAGTTCTAGGCTTATTTTTGGGCTTAAATGATAGCTCATGTTTAGATTAGTTCAAAACCGCGGAGTTCCCCTCTCTGTGCTGCCTTTTTTGTAACGAAAAAAATTAACTCTGAAATTTCGATTTTCTCATATTTCAGGTGTGATATGCTGATATATTTTCAGGAGTTCTAGGCTTGCTTTTAGTCTTAAATGATAGCTCATGCTTAGATTAGTTCAAAACCGCGGAGTTCCCGTCTCTGTGCTGCCTTTTTTATTACGAAAAAATTTTACTCTGAAAATTTAAATTTTCTCAAATTTCAGGTGCGATATGCTGATATATTTTCAAGAGTTCTAGGTTTGATTTTATTCTTAAATGATAGCTCATGCTTAGATTAGTTCAAAACCACGGAGTTCCTGTCTCTGTGCTGCCTTTTTCGTAACGAAAAAAATTAACTCTGAAATTTCGATTTTCTCAAACTTTAGGTGTGATATGCTGATATATTTTCAGGAGTTCTTGGCTTGTTATTGGTCTCAAATGATAGCACAAGCTTGGTTTCGTCGAAAACCGCGAAGTTACCGTCTCTGTGCTGCCTTTTTTATTAACAAAAAATTTTTATTCTGAAAATTTAAGTTTTCTCAAATTTCAGGTGTGATATGCTGATATATTTTCAGGAGTTATTGGCTTGTTATTGGTCTCAAATGATAGCTTAAGCTTAGAGTAGTTCAAAACCGCGGAGTTCCTGGCTCTGAGTTTACTAATGTTCTGCGAAAAAATAAGTTTGAAATATCGATTTTCTCATATTTCAGGTGTGATATGCTGATATATTTTCAGGAGTTCTAGGCTTGCTTTTAGTCTTTAATGATAGCTCATGCTTAGATTAGTTCAAAACCGCGGAGTTCCCGTCTCTGTGCTGCCTTTTTTATTACGAAAAAATTTTACTCTGAAAATTTAAATTTTCTCAAATTTCAGGTGCGATATGCTGATATATTTTCAGGAGTTCTAGGCTTGATTTTAGTCTTAAATGATAGCTCATGCTTAGATTAGTTCAAAACCACGGAGTTCCCGTCTCTGTGCTGCCTTTTTCGTAACGAAAAAAATTAACTCTGAAATTTCGATTTTCTCAAACTTTAGGTGTGATATGCTGATATATTTTCAGGAGTTCTTGGCTTGTTATTAGTCTCAAATAATAGCAAAAGCTTGGTTTCGTCGAAAACCGCGAAGTTCCCGTCTCTGTGCTGCCTTTTTTATGACCAAAAAATTTTTATTCTGAAAATTTAAGTTTTCTCAAATTTCAGGTGTGATATGCTGATATATTTTCAGGAGTTATTGGCTTGTTATTGGTTTCAAATGATAGCTTAAGCTTGGTTTCGTCCAAAACCGCGGAGTTCCTGGCTCTGAGTTTACTTATGTTCTGCGAAAATATAAGTTTGAAATATCGATTTTCTCATATTTCAGGTGTGATATGCTGATATATTTTCAGGAGTTCTAGGCTTGCTTTTGGTCTCAAACGATAGCTCATGCTTGGTTTCGTACAAAACCGCGTAGTTCCTGGCTCTGACTGTACTTATGTTCTATGAAAAAAATAAGTCTGAAATTTCGATTTTCTCTAATTTAAGATGTGATATGCTGATATATTTTCAGGAATTTGGGGCTTGTTTTTAGTCTCAAACGATAGCTTATGCTCGGTTACGTACAAAACCTTGCAGTTCCTGGCTCTGCGCTGCCTTTTTTTATTACGAAAAAAATTACTCTGTAATTTAGATTTTCTCAAATTTCAGGTGTGATATGCTGATATATTTTCAGGAGTTCTAGGCTTATTTTTGGTCTTAAACGATAGTTATTGCTCGGTAACGTAAAAAACCACGCAGTTCTTGGCTCTGCGCTGCCTTTTTTAATACGAAAAATTTACTCTGAAATTTAGATTTACTCAAACATCGTGATATGATATATTTTCAAAATTCTAGGCTTATTTTTGGGCTTAAATGATAGCTCATGCGTAGCTTAGTGCAAAACTGCGAAGTTCCCCTCTCTGTGCTGCCTTTTTTGTAACGAAAAAAATTAACTCTGAAATTTCGATTTTCACGAAATTTAGGTGTGATATGCTGAGATATTTTCAGGAGTTTTAGGATTGTTTTTAGTCTTAAATGATAGATCATGCTTAGGTTAGTTCAATACCGCGGAGTTCCTGTCTCTGTTCAGCCTTTTTTGTAACGAAAAAAATTAACCCTGAAATTTCGATTTTCTCAAATTTTAGGTGTGATATGCTGATATATTAACAGGAGTTCTTGGCTTGTGATTGGTTTCAAATGATAGCTCAAGCCTGGTTTCGTTCAAAACCGCGGAGGTCCCGTCTCTGTGCTGCCTTTTTTATTACGAAAAAAAAAAATCTGAAAATTTAAATTTTCTCAAATTTCAGGTGCGATATGCTGATATATTTTCAGGAGTTCTAGGCTTGCTTTTAGTCTTAAATGATAGCTCATGCTTAAGTTAGTTCAAAACGGTGGAGTTCCCGTCTCTGTGCTGCCTTTTTTGTAACGAAAAAAATGAACTATGAGATTTCGATTTTCTCAAACTTTAGGTGTGATATGCTGATATATTTTCAGGAGTTCTTGGCTTGTTATTGGTCTCAAATGATAGCTCAAGCTTAGTTTAGTACAAAACCGCGGAGTTCCCGTCTCTGTGCTGCCTTTTTTTAACGAAAAAAATTAACTTTAAAATTTGAATTTTCTCAAACTTCAGATTTGATATGCTGATACTTTTTCAGGAGTTCTAGACTTGTTTTTGGTCTTAATTGATATGCTTATGTTCATACAAAGCTACGTCGTAGTCGACTCTGCGCTGACTTTTTTGATAAGAAAAAATTAACTCCGTAGATTCAATATTCTCAAATTTCAGGTGTGATATGCTAATATATTTTCAGGAGTTCTAGGCTTATTTTTGGTCTTAAACGATAGTTATTGCTCGGTAACGTAAAAAACCACGCAGTTCTTGGTTCTGCGCTGCCTTTTTTATTACGAAAAATTTACTCTGAAATTTAGATTTTCTCAAACATCGTGATATGATATATTTTCAAAAGTTCTAGGCTTATTTTTGGGCTTAAATGATAGCTCATGTTTAGATTAGTTCAAAACCGCGGAGTTCCCCTCTCTGTGCTGCCTTTTTTGTAACGAAAAATATTAACTCTGAAATTTCGATTTTCTCATATTTCAGGTGTGATATGCTGATATATTTTCAGGAGTTCTAGGCTTGCTTTTAGTCTTAAATGATAGCTCATGCTTAGATTAGTTCAAAACCGCGGAGTTCCCGTCTCTGTGCTGCCTTTTTTATTACGAAAAAATTTTACTCTGAAAATTTAAATTTTCTCAAATTTCAGGTGCGATATGCTGATATATTTTCAAGAGTTCTAGGCTTGATTTTATTCTTAAATGATAGCTCATGCTTAGATTAGTTCAAAACCACGGAGTTCCCGTCTCTGTGCTGCCTTTTTCGTAACGAAAAAAATTAACTCTGAAATTTCGATTTTCTCAAACTTTAGGTGTGATATGCTGATATATTTTCAGGAGTTCTTGGCTTGTTATTGGTCTCAAATAATAGCACAAGCTTGGTTTCGTCGAAAACCGCGAAGTTCCCGTCACTGTGCTGCCTTTTTTATTACCAAAAAAATTTTATTCTGAAAATTTAAGTTTTCTCAAATTTCAGGTGTGATATGCTGATATATTTTCAGGATTTATTGGCTTGTTATTGGTTTCAAATGATAGCTTAAGCTTGGTTTCGTCCAAAACCGCGGAGTTCCTGGCTCTGAGTTTACTTATGTTCTGCGAAAAAATAAGTTTGAAATATCGATTTTCTCATATTTCAGGTGTGATATGCTGATATATTTTCAGGAGTTCTTGGCTTGTCATTGGTCTCAAATGATAGCTCAAGCTTGGTTCCGTCCAAAACCGCGGAGTTCCCGTCTCTGTGCTGCCTTTTTTATTACGAAAAAAATTTATTCTGAAAATTTAAATTTTCTTAAATTTCAGGTGTGATATGCTGATATATTTTCAGGAGTTTATGGCTTGTTTTTAGTCTTAAATGATAGCTCATGCTTAGATTAGTTCAAAACCGCGGAGTTCCTGTCTCTGTGCTGCCATTTTTGTAACGAAAAAAATTAACTCTGAAATTTCGATTTTCTCAAATTTTAGGTGTGATATGCTGATATATTTTCAGGAGTTCTTGGCTTGTTATTGGTCTCAAATGATAGCACAAGCTTGGTTTCGTCGAAAACCGTGAAGTTACCGTCTCTGTGCTGCCTTTTTTATTAACAAAAAATTTTTATTCTGAAAATTTAAGTTTTCTCAAATTTCAGGTGTGATATGCTGATATATTTTCAGGAGTTATTGGCTTGTTATTGGTTTCAAATGATAGCTTAAGCTTGGTTTCGTCCAAAACCGCGGAGTTCCTGGCTCTGAGTTTACTTATGTTCTGCGAAAATATAAGTTTGAAATATCGATTTTCTCATATTTCAGGTGTGATATGCTGATATATTTTCAGGAGTTCTAGGCTTGCTTTTGGTCTCAAACGATAGCTCATGCTTGGTTTCGTACAAAACCGCGTAGTTCCTGGCTCTGACTGTACTTATGTTCTATGAAAAAAATAAGTCTGAAATTTCGATTTTCTCTAATTTAAGATGTGATATGCTGATATATTTTCAGGAATTTGGGGCTTGTTTTTAGTCTCAAACGATAGCTTATGCTCGGTTACGTACAAAACCTTGCAGTTCCTGGCTCTGCGCTGCCTTTTTTTATTACGAAAAAAATTACTCTGTAATTTAGATTTTCTCAAATTTCAGGTGTGATATGCTGATATATTTTCAGGAGTTCTAGGCTTATTTTTGGTCTTAAACGATAGTTATTGCTCGGTAACGTAAAAAACCACGCAGTTCTTGGCTCTGCGCTGCCTTTTTTAATACGAAAAATTTACTCTGAAATTTAGATTTACTCAAACATCGTGATATGATATATTTTCAAAATTCTAGGCTTATTTTTGGGCTTAAATGATAGCTCATGCGTAGCTTAGTGCAAAACTGCGAAGTTCCCCTCTCTGTGCTGCCTTTTTTGTAACGAAAAAAATTAACTCTGAAATTTCGATTTTCACGAAATTTAGGTGTGATATGCTGAGATATTTTCAGGAGTTTTAGGATTGTTTTTAGTCTTAAATGATAGATCATGCTTAGGTTAGTTCAATACCGCGGAGTTCCTGTCTCTGTTCAGCCTTTTTTGTAACGAAAAAAATTAACCCTGAAATTTCGATTTTCTCAAATTTTAGGTGTGATATGCTGATATATTAACAGGAGTTCTTGGCTTGTGATTGGTTTCAAATGATAGCTCAAGCCTGGTTTCGTTCAAAACCGCGGAGGTCCCGTCTCTGTGCTGCCTTTTTTATTACGAAAAAAAAAAAATCTGAAAATTTAAATTTTCTCAAATTTCAGGTGCGATATGCTGATATATTTTCAGGAGTTCTAGGCTTGCTTTTAGTCTTAAATGATAGCTCATGCTTAAGTTAGTTCAAAACGGTGGAGTTCCCGTCTCTGTGCTGCCTTTTTTGTAACGAAAAAAATGAACTATGAGATTTCGATTTTCTCAAACTTTAGGTGTGATATGCTGATATATTTTCAGGAGTTCTTGGCTTGTTATTGGTCTCAAATGATAGCTCAAGCTTAGTTTAGTACAAAACCGCGGAGTTCCCGTCTCTGTGCTGCCTTTTTTTAACGAAAAAAATTAACTTTAAAATTTGAATTTTCTCAAACTTCAGATTTGATATGCTGATACTTTTTCAGGAGTTCTAGACTTGTTTTTGGTCTTAATTGATATGCTTATGTTCATACAAAGCTACGTCGTAGTCGACTCTGCGCTGACTTTTTTGATAAGAAAAAATTAACTCCGTAGATTCAATATTCTCAAATTTCAGGTGTGATATGCTAATATATTTTCAGGAGTTCTAGGCTTATTTTTGGTCTTAAACGATAGTTATTGCTCGGTAACGTAAAAAACCACGCAGTTCTTGGTTCTGCGCTGCCTTTTTTATTACGAAAAATTTACTCTGAAATTTAGATTTTCTCAAACATCGTGATATGATATATTTTCAAAAGTTCTAGGCTTATTTTTGGGCTTAAATGATAGCTCATGTTTAGATTAGTTCAAAACCGCGGAGTTCCCCTCTCTGTGCTGCCTTTTTTGTAACGAAAAATATTAACTCTGAAATTTCGATTTTCTCATATTTCAGGTGTGATATGCTGATATATTTTCAGGAGTTCTAGGCTTGCTTTTAGTCTTAAATGATAGCTCATGCTTAGATTAGTTCAAAACCGCGGAGTTCCCGTCTCTGTGCTGCCTTTTTTATTACGAAAAAATTTTACTCTGAAAATTTAAATTTTCTCAAATTTCAGGTGCGATATGCTGATATATTTTCAAGAGTTCTAGGCTTGATTTTATTCTTAAATGATAGCTCATGCTTAGATTAGTTCAAAACCACGGAGTTCCCGTCTCTGTGCTGCCTTTTTCGTAACGAAAAAAATTAACTCTGAAATTTCGATTTTCTCAAACTTTAGGTGTGATATGCTGATATATTTTCAGGAGTTCTTGGCTTGTTATTGGTCTCAAATAATAGCACAAGCTTGGTTTCGTCGAAAACCGCGAAGTTCCCGTCACTGTGCTGCCTTTTTTATTACCAAAAAAATTTTATTCTGAAAATTTAAGTTTTCTCAAATTTCAGGTGTGATATGCTGATATATTTTCAGGATTTATTGGCTTGTTATTGGTTTCAAATGATAGCTTAAGCTTGGTTTCGTCCAAAACCGCGGAGTTCCTGGCTCTGAGTTTACTTATGTTCTGCGAAAAAATAAGTTTGAAATATCGATTTTCTCATATTTCAGGTGTGATATGCTGATATATTTTCAGGAGTTCTTGGCTTGTCATTGGTCTCAAATGATAGCTCAAGCTTGGTTCCGTCCAAAACCGCGGAGTTCCCGTCTCTGTGCTGCCTTTTTTATTACGAAAAAAATTTATTCTGAAAATTTAAATTTTCTTAAATTTCAGGTGTGATATGCTGATATATTTTCAGGAGTTTATGGCTTGTTTTTAGTCTTAAATGATAGCTCATGCTTAGATTAGTTCAAAACCGCGGAGTTCCTGTCTCTGTGCTGCCATTTTTGTAACGAAAAAAATTAACTCTGAAATTTCGATTTTCTCAAATTTTAGGTGTGATATGCTGATATATTTTCAGGAGTTCTTGGCTTGTTATTGGTCTCAAATGATAGCACAAGCTTGGTTTCGTCGAAAACCGTGAAGTTACCGTCTCTGTGCTGCCTTTTTTATTAACAAAAAATTTTTATTCTGAAAATTTAAGTTTTCTCAAATTTCAGGTGTGATATGCTGATATATTTTCAGGAGTTATTGGCTTGTTATTGGTCTCAAATGATAGCTTAAGCTTAGAGTAGTTCAAAACCGCGGAGTTCCTGGCTCTGAGTTTACTTATGTTCTGCGAAAAAATAAGTTTGAAATATCGATTTTCTCATATTTCAGGTGTGATATGCTGATATATTTTCAGGAGTTCTAGGCTTGCTTTTAGTCTTTAATGATAGCTCATGCTTAGATTAGTTCAAAACCGCGGAGTTCCCGTCTCTGTGCTGCCTTTTTTGTAACGAAAAAAATTAACTCTGAAATTTCGATTTTCTCAAATTTTAGGTGTGATATGCTGATATATTTTCAGGAGTTCTTGGGTTGTCATTGGTCTCAAATGATAGCTCAAGCTTGGTTTCGTCGAAAACCGCGAAGTTCCCGTCTCTGTGCTGCCTTTTTTATTACCAAAAAATTTTTATTCTGAAAATTTAAGTTTTCTCAAATTTCAGGTGTGATATGCTGATATATTTTCAGGATTTATTGGCTTGTTATTGATTTCAAATGATAGCTTAAGCTTGGTTTCGTCCAAAACCGCGGAGTTCCTGGCTCTGAGTTTACTTATGTTCTGCGAAAAAATAAGTTTGAAATATCGATTTTCTCATATTTCAGGTGTGATATGCTGATATATTTTCAGGAGTTCTAGGCTTGCTTTTGGTCTCAAACCATAGCTCATGCTTGGTTACGTACAAAACCGCGTAGTTCCTGGCTCTGACTGTACTTATGTTCTATGAAAAAAATAAGTCTGAAATTTCGATTTTCTCAAACTTTAGGTGTGATATGCTGATATATTTTCAGGAGTTCTTGGCTTGTCATTGGTCTCAAATGATAGCTCAAGCTTGGTTTGGTCCAAAACCGCGGAGTTCCCGTCTCTGTGCTGCCTTTTTTATTACGAAAAAATTTTATTCTGAAAATTTAAATTTTCTTAAATTTCAGGTGTGATATGCTGATATATTTTCAGGAGTTTATGGCTTGTTTTTAGTCTTAAATGATAGCTCATGCTTAGATTAGTTCAAAACCGCGGAGTTCCTGTCTCTGTGCTGCCTTTTTTGTAACGAAAAAAATTAACTCTGAAATTTCGATTTTCTCAAATTTTAGGTGTGATATGCTGATATATTTTCAGGAGTTCTTGGCTTGTTATTGGTCTCAAATGATAGCACAAGCTTGGTTTCGTCGAAAACCGCGAAGTTACCGTCTCTGTGCTGCCTTTTTTATTAACAAAAAATTTTTATTCTGAAAATTTAAGTTTTCTCAAATTTCAGGTGTGATATGCTGATATATTTTCAGGAGTTATTGGCTTGTTATTGGTCTCAAATGATAGCTTAAGCTTAGAGTAGTTCAAAACCGCGGAGTTCCTGGCTCTGAGTTTACTTATGTTCTGCGAAAAAATAAGTTTGAAATATCGATTTTCTCATATTTCAGGTGTGATATGCTGATATATTTTCAGGAGTTCTAGGCTTGCTTTTAGTCTTTAATGATAGCTCATGCTTAGATTAGTTCAAAACCGCGGAGTTCCCGTCTCTGTGCTGCCTTATTTATTACGAAAAAATTTTACTCTGAAAATTTAAATTTTCTCAAATTTCAGGTGCGATATGCTGATATATTTTCAGGAGTTCTAGGCTTGATTTTAGTCTTAAATGCTAGCTCATGCTTAGATTAGTTCAAAACCACGGAGTTCCCGTCTCTGTGCTGCCTTTTTCGTAACGAAAAAAATTAACTCTGATATTTCGATTTTCTCAAACTTTAGGTGTGATATGCTGATATATTTTCAGGAGTTCTTGGCTTGTTATTAGTCTCAAATAATAGCACAAGCTTGGTTTCGTCGAAAACCGCGAAGTTCCCGTCTCTGTGCTGCCTTTTTTATTACCAAAAAAATTTTATTCTGAAAATTTAAGTTTTCTCAAATTTCAGGTGTGATATGCTGATATATTTTCAGGATTTATTGGCTTGTTATTGGTTTCAAATGATAGCTTAAGCTTGGTTTCGTCCAAAACCGCGGAGTTCCTGGCTCTGAGTTTACTTATGTTCTGCGAAAAAATAAGTTTGAAATATCGATTTTCTCATATTTCAGGTGTGATATGCTGATATATTTTCAGGAGTTCTAGGCTTGCTTTTGGTCTCAAACCATAGCTCATGCTTGGTTACGTACAAAACCGCGTAGTTCCTGGCTCTGACTGTACTTATGTTCTATGAAAAAAATAAGTCTGAAATTTCGATTTTCTCAAACTTTAGGTGTGATATGCTGATATATTTTCAGGAGTTCTTGGCTTGTCATTGGTCTCAAATGATAGCTCAAGCTTGGTTTCGTCCAAAACCGCGGAGTTTCCGTCTCTGTGCTGCCTTTTTTATTACGAAAAAATTTTATTCTGAAAATTTAAATTTTCTTAAATTTCAGGTGTGATATGCTGATATATTTTCATGAGTTTATGGCTTGTTTTTAGTCTTAAATGATAGCTCATGCTTAGATTAGTTCAAAACCGCGGAGTTCCTGTCTCTGTGCTGCCTTTTTTGTAACGAAAAAAATTAACTCTGAAATTTCGATTTTCTCAAATTTTAGGTGTGATATGCTGATATATTTTCAGGAGTTCTTGGCTTGTTATTGGTCTCAAATGATAGCACAAGCTTGGTTTCGTCGAAAACCGCGAAGTTCCCGTCTCTGTGCTGCCTTTTTTATTACCAAAAAATTTTTATTCTGAAAATTTAAGTTTTCTCAAATTTCAGGTGTGATATGCTGATATATTTTCAGGATTTATTGGCTTGTTATTGATTTCAAATGATAGCTTAAGCTTGGTTTCGTCCAAAACCGCGGAGTTCCTGGCTCTGAGTTTACTTATGTTCTGCGAAAAAATAAGTTTGAAATATCGATTTTCTCATATTTCAGGTGTGATATGCTGATATATTTTCAGGAGTTCTAGGCTTGCTTTTGGTCTCAAACCATATCTCATGCTTGGTTACGTACAAAACCGCGTAGTTCCTGGCTCTGACTGTACTTATGTTCTATGAAAAAAATAAGTCTGAAATTTCGATTTTCTCAAACTTTAGGTGTGATATGCTGATATATTTTCAGGAGTTCTTGGCTTGTCATTGGTCTCAAATGATAGCTCAAGCTTGGTTTCGTCCAAAACCGCGGAGTTCCCGTCTCTGTGCTGCCTTTTTTATTACGAAAAAATTTTATTCTGAAAATTTAAATTTTCTTAAATTTCAGGTGTGATATGCTGATATATTTTCAGGAGTTTATGGCTTGTTTTTAGTCTTAAATGATAGCTCATGCTTAGATTAGTTCAAAACCGCGGAGTTCCTGTCTCTGTGCTGCCTTTTTTGTAACGAAAAAAATTAACTCTGAAATTTCGATTTTCTCAAATTTTAGGTGTGATATGCTGATATATTTTCAGGAGTTCTTGGCTTGTTATTGGTCTCAAATGATAGCACAAGCTTGGTTTCGTCGAAAACCGCGAAGTTCCCGTCTCTGTGCTGCCTTTTTTATTACCAAAAAATTTTTATTCGGAAAATTTAAGTTTTCTCAAATTTCAGGTGTGATATGCTGATATATTTTCAGGATTTATTGGCTTGTTATTGGTTTCAAATGATAGCTTAAGCTTGGTTTCGTCCAAAACCGCGGAGTTCCTGGCTCTGAGTTTACTTATGTTCTGCGAAAAAATAAGTTTGAAATATCGATTTTCTCATATTTCAGGTGTGATATGCTGATATATTTTCAGGAGTTGTTGGCTTGTCATTGGTCTCAAATGATAGCTCAAGCTTGGTTCCGTCCAAAACCGCGGAGTTCCCGTCTCTGTGCTGCCTTTTTTATTACGAAAAAATTTTATTCTGAAAATTTAAATTTTCTTAAATTTCAGGTGTGATATGCTGATATATTTTCAGGAGTTTATGGCTTGTTTTTAGTCTTAAATGATAGCTCATGCTTAGATTAGTTCAAAACCGCGGAGTTCCTGTCTCTGTGCTGCCTTTTTTGTAACGAAAAAAATTAACTCTGAAATTTCGATTTTCTCAAATTTTAGGTGTGATATGCTGATATATTTTCAGGAGTTCTTGGCTTGTTATTGGTCTCAAATGATAGCACAAGCTTGGTTTCGTCGAAAACCGCGAAGTTACCGTCTCTGTGCTGCCTTTTTCGTAACGAAAAAAATTAACTCTGAAATTTCGATTTTCTCAAACTTTAGGTGTGATATGCTGATATATTTTCAGGAGTTCTTGGCTTGTTATTAGTCTCAAATAATAGCACAAGCTTGGTTTAGTCGAAAACCGCGAAGTTCCCGTCTCTGTGCTGCCTTTTTTATTACCAAAAAATTTTTATTCTGATAATTTAAGTTTTCTCAAATTTCAGGTGTGATATGCTGATATATTTTCAGGATTTATTGGCTTGTTATTGATTTCAAATGATAGCTTAAGCTTGGTTTCGTCCAAAACCGCGGAGTTCCTGGCTCTGAGTTTACTTATGTTCTGCGAAAAAATAAGTTTGAAATATCGATTTTCTCATATTTCAGGTGTGATATGCTGATATATTTTCAGGAGTTCTAGGCTTGCTTTAGGTCTCAAACCATAGCTCATGCTTGGTTACGTACAAAACCGCGTAGTTCCTGGCTCTGACTGTACTTATGTTCTATGAAAAAAATAAGTCTGAAATTTCGATTTTCTCAAACTTTAGGTGTGATATGCTGATATATTTTCAGGAGTTCTTGGCTTGTCATTGGTCTCAAATGATAGCTCAAGCTTGGTTTCGTCCAAAACCGCGGAGTTCCCGTCTCTCTGCTGCCTCTTTTATTACGAAAAAATTTTATTCTGAAAATTTAAATTTTCTTAAATTTCAGGTGTGATATGCTGATATATTTTCAGGAGTTCTAGGCTTGCTTTTAGTCTTTAATGATAGCTCATGCTTAGATTTGTTCAAAACCGCGGAGTTCCCGTCTCTGTGCTGCCTTATTTATTACGAAAAAATTTTACTCTGAAAATTTAAATTTTCTCAAATTTCAGGTGCGATATGCTGATATATTTTCAGGAGTTCTAGGCTTGATTTTAGTCTTAAATGCTAGCTCATGCTTAGATTAGTTCAAAACCACGGAGTTCCCGTCTCTGTGCTGCCTTTTTCGTAACGAAAAAAATTAACTCTGAAATTTCGATTTTCTCAAACTTTAGGTGTGATATGCTGATATATTTTCAGGAGTTCTTGGCTTGTTATTAGTCTCAAATAATAGCACAAGCTTGGTTTCGTCGAAAACCGCGAAGTTCCCGTCTCTGTGCTGCCTTTTTTATTACCAAAAAAATTTTATTCTGAAAATTTAAGTTTTCTCAAATTTCAGGTGTGATATGCTGATATATTTTCAGGATTTATTGGCTTGTTATTGGTTTCAAATGATAGCTTAAGCTTGGTTTCGTCCAAAACCGCGGAGTTCCTGGCTCTGAGTTTACTTATGTTCTGCGAAAAAATAAGTTTGAAATATCGATTTTCTCATATTTCAGGTGTGATATGCTGATATATTTTCAGGAGTTCTAGGCTTGCTTTTGGTCTCAAACCATAGCTCATGCTTGGTTACGTACAAAACCGCGTAGTTCCTGGCTCTGACTGTACTTATGTTCTATGAAAAAAATAAGTCTGAAATTTCGATTTTCTCAAACTTTAGGTGTGATATGCTGATATATTTTCAGGAGTTCTTGGCTTGTCATTGGTCTCAAATGATAGCTCAAGCTTGGTTTCGTCCAAAACCGCGGAGTTCCCGTCTCTGTGCTGCCTTTTTTATTACGAAAAAATTTTATTCTGAAAATTTAAATTTTCTTAAATTTCAGGTGTGATATGCTGATATATTTTCAGGAGTTTATGGCTTGTTTTTAGTCTTAAATGATAGCTCATGCTTAGATTAGTTCAAAACCGCGGAGTTCCTGTCTCTGTGCTGCCTTTTTTGTAACGAAAAAAATTAACTCTGAAATTTCGATTTTCTCAAATTTTAGGTGTGATATGCTGATATATTTTCAGGAGTTCTTGGCTTGTTATTGGTCTCAAATGATAGCACAAGCTTGGTTTCGTCGAAAACCGCGAAGTTCCCGTCTCTGTGCTGCCTTTTTTATTACCAAAAAATTTTTATTCTGAAAATTTAAGTTTTCTCAAATTTCAGGTGTGATATGCTGATATATTTTCAGGATTTATTGGCTTGTTATTGATTTCAAATGATAGCTTAAGCTTGGTTTCGTCCAAAACCGCGGAGTTCCTGGCTCTGAGTTTACTTATGTTCTGCGAAAAAATAAGTTTGAAATATCGATTTTCTCATATTTCAGGTGTGATATGCTGATATATTTTCAGGAGTTCTAGGCTTGCTTTTGGTCTCAAACCATATCTCATGCTTGGTTACGTACAAAACCGCGTAGTTCCTGGCTCTGACTGTACTTATGTTCTATGAAAAAAATAAGTCTGAAATTTCGATTTTCTCAAACTTTAGGTGTGATATGCTGATATATTTTCAGGAGTTCTTGGCTTGTCATTGGTCTCAAATGATAGCTCAAGCTTGGTTTCGTCCAAAACCGCGGAGTTCCCGTCTCTGTGCTGCCTTTTTTATTACGAAAAAATTTTATTCTGAAAATTTAAATTTTCTTAAATTTCAGGTGTGATATGCTGATATATTTTCAGGAGTTTATGGCTTGTTTTTAGTCTTAAATGATAGCTCATGCTTAGATTAGTTCAAAACCGCGGAGTTCCTGTCTCTGTGCTGCCTTTTTTGTAACGAAAAAAATTAACTCTGAAATTTCGATTTTCTCAAATTTTAGGTGTGATATGCTGATATATTTTCAGGAGTTCTTGGCTTGTTATTGGTCTCAAATGATAGCACAAGCTTGGTTTCGTCGAAAACCGCGAAGTTCCCGTCTCTGTGCTGCCTTTTTTATTACCAAAAAATTTTTATTCGGAAAATTTAAGTTTTCTCAAATTTCAGGTGTGATATGCTGATATATTTTCAGGATTTATTGGCTTGTTATTGGTTTCAAATGATAGCTTAAGCTTGGTTTCGTCCAAAACCGCGGAGTTCCTGGCTCTGAGTTTACTTATGTTCTGCGAAAAAATAAGTTTGAAATATCGATTTTCTCATATTTCAGGTGTGATATGCTGATATATTTTCAGGAGTTGTTGGCTTGTCATTGGTCTCAAATGATAGCTCAAGCTTGGTTCCGTCCAAAACCGCGGAGTTCCCGTCTCTGTGCTGCCTTTTTTATTACGAAAAAATTTTATTCTGAAAATTTAAATTTTCTTAAATTTCAGGTGTGATATGCTGATATATTTTCAGGAGTTTATGGCTTGTTTTTAGTCTTAAATGATAGCTCATGCTTAGATTAGTTCAAAACCGCGGAGTTCCTGTCTCTGTGCTGCCTTTTTTGTAACGAAAAAAATTAACTCTGAAATTTCGATTTTCTCAAATTTTAGGTGTGATATGCTGATATATTTTCAGGAGTTCTTGGCTTGTTATTGGTCTCAAATGATAGCACAAGCTTGGTTTCGTCGAAAACCGCGAAGTTACCGTCTCTGTGCTGCCTTTTTCGTAACGAAAAAAATTAACTCTGAAATTTCGATTTTCTCAAATTTTAGGTGTGATATGCTGATATATTTTCAGGAGTTCTTGGCTTGTTATTAGTCTCAAATAATAGCACAAGCTTGGTTTAGTCGAAAACCGCGAAGTTCCCGTCTCTGTGCTGCCTTTTTTATTACCAAAAAATTTTTATTCTGAAAATTTAAGTTTTCTCAAATTTCAGGTGTGATATGCTGATATATTTTCAGGATTTATTTTCTTGTTATTGATTTTAAATGATAGCTTAAGCTTGGTTTCGTCCAAAACCGCGGAGTTCCTGGCTCTGAGTTTACTTATGTTCTGCGAAAAAATAAGTTTGAAATATCGATTTTCTCATATTTCAGGTGTGATATGCTGATATATTTTCAGGAGTTCTAGGCTTGCTTTTGGTCTCAAACCATAGCTCATGCTTGGTTACGTACAAAACCGCGTAGTTCCTGGCTCTGACTGTACTTATGTTCTATGAAAAAAATAAGTCTGAAATTTCGATTTTCTCAAACTTTAGGTGTGATATGCTGATATATTTTCAGGAGTTCTTGGCTTGTCATTGGTCTCAAATGATAGCACAAGCTTGGTTTCGTCGAAAACCGCGAAGTTCCCGTCTCTGTGCTGCCTTTTTTATTACCAAAAAATTTTTATTCGGAAAATTTAAGTTTTCTCAAATTTCAGGTGTGATATGCTGATATATTTTCAGGATTTATTGGCTTGTTATTGGTTTCAAATGATAGCTTAAGCTTGGTTTCGTCCAAAACCGCGGAGTTCCTGGCTCTGAGTTTACTTATGTTCTGCGAAAAAATAAGTTTGAAATATCGATTTTCTCATATTTCAGGTGTGATATGCTGATATATTTTCAGGAGTTGTTGGCTTGTCATTGGTCTCAAATGATAGCTCAAGCTTGGTTCCGTCCAAAACCGCGGAGTTCCCGTCTCTGTGCTGCCTTTTTTATTACGAAAAAATTTTATTCTGAAAATTTAAATTTTCTTAAATTTCAGGTGTGATATGCTGATATATTTTCAGGAGTTTATGGCTTGTTTTTAGTCTTAAATGATAGCTCATGCTTAGATTAGTTCAAAACCGCGGAGTTCCTGTCTCTGTGCTGCCTTTTTTGTAACGAAAAAAATTAACTCTGAAATTTCGATTTTCTCAAATTTTAGGTGTGATATGCTGATATATTTTCAGGAGTTCTTGGCTTGTTATTGGTCTCAAATGATAGCACAAGCTTGGTTTCGTCGAAAACCGCGAAGTTACCGTCTCTGTGCTGCCTTTTTCGTAACGAAAAAAATTAACTCTGAAATTTCGATTTTCTCAAACTTTAGGTGTGATATGCTGATATATTTTCAGGAGTTCTTGGCTTGTTATTAGTCTCAAATAATAGCACAAGCTTGGTTTAGTCGAAAACCGCGAAGTTCCCGTCTCTGTGCTGCCTTTTTTATTACCAAAAAATTTTTATTCTGAAAATTTAAGTTTTCTCAAATTTCAGGTGTGATATGCTGATATATTTTCAGGATTTATTGGCTTGTTATTGATTTCAAATGATAGCTTAAGCTTGGTTTCGTCCAAAACCGCGGAGTTCCTGGCTCTGAGTTTACTTATGTTCTGCGAAAAAATAAGTTTGAAATATCGATTTTCTCATATTTCAGGTGTGATATGCTGATATATTTTCAGGAGTTCTAGGCTTGCTTTTGGTCTCAAACCATAGCTCATGCTTGGTTACGTACAAAACCGCGTAGTTCCTGGCTCTGACTGTACTTATGTTCTATGAAAAAAATAAGTCTGAAATTTCGATTTTCTCAAACTTTAGGTGTGATATGCTGATATATTTTCAGGAGTTCTTGGCTTGTCATTGGTCTCAAATGATAGCTCAAGCTTGGTTTCGTCCAAAACCGCGGAGTTTCCGTCTCTGTGCTGCCTTTTTTATTACGAAAAAATTTTATTCTGAAAATTTAAATTTTCTTAAATTTCAGGTGTGATATGCTGATATATTTTCATGAGTTTATGGCTTGTTTTTAGTCTTAAATGATAGCTCATGCTTAGATTAGTTCAAAACCGCGGAGTTCCTGTCTCTGTGCTGCCTTTTTTGTAACGAAAAAAATTAACTCTGAAATTTCGATTTTCTCAAATTTTAGGTGTGATATGCTGATATATTTTCAGGAGTTCTTGGCTTGTTATTGGTCTCAAATGATAGCACAAGCTTGGTTTCGTCGAAAACCGCGAAGTTCCCGTCTCTGTGCTGCCTTTTTTATTACCAAAAAATTTTTATTCTGAAAATTTAAGTTTTCTCAAATTTCAGGTGTGATATGCTGATATATTTTCAGGATTTATTGGCTTGTTATTGATTTCAAATGATAGCTTAAGCTTGGTTTCGTCCAAAACCGCGGAGTTCCTGGCTCTGAGTTTACTTATGTTCTGCGAAAAAATAAGTTTGAAATATCGATTTTCTCATATTTCAGGTGTGATATGCTGATATATTTTCAGGAGTTCTAGGCTTGCTTTTGGTCTCAAACCATATCTCATGCTTGGTTACGTACAAAACCGCGTAGTTCCTGGCTCTGACTGTACTTATGTTCTATGAAAAAAATAAGTCTGAAATTTCGATTTTCTCAAACTTTAGGTGTGATATGCTGATATATTTTCAGGAGTTCTTGGCTTGTCATTGGTCTCAAATGATAGCTCAAGCTTGGTTTCGTCCAAAACCGCGGAGTTCCCGTCTCTGTGCTGCCTTTTTTATTACGAAAAAATTTTATTCTGAAAATTTAAATTTTCTTAAATTTCAGGTGTGATATGCTGATATATTTTCAGGAGTTTATGGCTTGTTTTTAGTCTTAAATGATAGCTCATGCTTAGATTAGTTCAAAACCGCGGAGTTCCTGTCTCTGTGCTGCCTTTTTTGTAACGAAAAAAATTAACTCTGAAATTTCGATTTTCTCAAATTTTAGGTGTGATATGCTGATATATTTTCAGGAGTTCTTGGCTTGTTATTGGTCTCAAATGATAGCACAAGCTTGGTTTCGTCGAAAACCGCGAAGTTCCCGTCTCTGTGCTGCCTTTTTTATTACCAAAAAATTTTTATTCGGAAAATTTAAGTTTTCTCAAATTTCAGGTGTGATATGCTGATATATTTTCAGGATTTATTGGCTTGTTATTGGTTTCAAATGATAGCTTAAGCTTGGTTTCGTCCAAAACCGCGGAGTTCCTGGCTCTGAGTTTACTTATGTTCTGCGAAAAAATAAGTTTGAAATATCGATTTTCTCATATTTCAGGTGTGATATGCTGATATATTTTCAGGAGTTGTTGGCTTGTCATTGGTCTCAAATGATAGCTCAAGCTTGGTTCCGTCCAAAACCGCGGAGTTCCCGTCTCTGTGCTGCCTTTTTTATTACGAAAAAATTTTATTCTGAAAATTTAAATTTTCTTAAATTTCAGGTGTGATATGCTGATATATTTTCAGGAGTTTATGGCTTGTTTTTAGTCTTAAATGATAGCTCATGCTTAGATTAGTTCAAAACCGCGGAGTTCCTGTCTCTGTGCTGCCTTTTTTGTAACGAAAAAAATTAACTCTGAAATTTCGATTTTCTCAAATTTTAGGTGTGATATGCTGATATATTTTCAGGAGTTCTTGGCTTGTTATTGGTCTCAAATGATAGCACAAGCTTGGTTTCGTCGAAAACCGCGAAGTTACCGTCTCTGTGCTGCCTTTTTCGTAACGAAAAAAATTAACTCTGAAATTTCGATTTTCTCAAACTTTAGGTGTGATATGCTGATATATTTTCAGGAGTTCTTGGCTTGTTATTAGTCTCAAATAATAGCACAAGCTTGGTTTAGTCGAAAACCGCGAAGTTCCCGTCTCTGTGCTGCCTTTTTTATTACCAAAAAATTTTTATTCTGATAATTTAAGTTTTCTCAAATTTCAGGTGTGATATGCTGATATATTTTCAGGATTTATTGGCTTGTTATTGATTTCAAATGATAGCTTAAGCTTGGTTTCGTCCAAAACCGCGGAGTTCCTGGCTCTGAGTTTACTTATGTTCTGCGAAAAAATAAGTTTGAAATATCGATTTTCTCATATTTCAGGTGTGATATGCTGATATATTTTCAGGAGTTCTAGGCTTGCTTTAGGTCTCAAACCATAGCTCATGCTTGGTTACGTACAAAACCGCGTAGTTCCTGGCTCTGACTGTACTTATGTTCTATGAAAAAAATAAGTCTGAAATTTCGATTTTCTCAAACTTTAGGTGTGATATGCTGATATATTTTCAGGAGTTCTTGGCTTGTCATTGGTCTCAAATGATAGCTCAAGCTTGGTTTCGTCCAAAACCGCGGAGTTCCCGTCTCTCTGCTGCCTCTTTTATTACGAAAAAATTTTATTCTGAAAATTTAAATTTTCTTAAATTTCAGGTGTGATATGCTGATATATTTTCAGGAGTTCTAGGCTTGCTTTTAGTCTTTAATGATAGCTCATGCTTAGATTTGTTCAAAACCGCGGAGTTCCCGTCTCTGTGCTGCCTTATTTATTACGAAAAAATTTTACTCTGAAAATTTAAATTTTCTCAAATTTCAGGTGCGATATGCTGATATATTTTCAGGAGTTCTAGGCTTGATTTTAGTCTTAAATGCTAGCTCATGCTTAGATTAGTTCAAAACCACGGAGTTCCCGTCTCTGTGCTGCCTTTTTCGTAACGAAAAAAATTAACTCTGAAATTTCGATTTTCTCAAACTTTAGGTGTGATATGCTGATATATTTTCAGGAGTTCTTGGCTTGTTATTAGTCTCAAATAATAGCACAAGCTTGGTTTCGTCGAAAACCGCGAAGTTCCCGTCTCTGTGCTGCCTTTTTTATTACCAAAAAAATTTTATTCTGAAAATTTAAGTTTTCTCAAATTTCAGGTGTGATATGCTGATATATTTTCAGGATTTATTGGCTTGTTATTGGTTTCAAATGATAGCTTAAGCTTGGTTTCGTCCAAAACCGCGGAGTTCCTGGCTCTGAGTTTACTTATGTTCTGCGAAAAAATAAGTTTGAAATATCGATTTTCTCATATTTCAGGTGTGATATGCTGATATATTTTCAGGAGTTCTAGGCTTGCTTTTGGTCTCAAACCATAGCTCATGCTTGGTTACGTACAAAACCGCGTAGTTCCTGGCTCTGACTGTACTTATGTTCTATGAAAAAAATAAGTCTGAAATTTCGATTTTCTCAAACTTTAGGTGTGATATGCTGATATATTTTCAGGAGTTCTTGGCTTGTCATTGGTCTCAAATGATAGCTCAAGCTTGGTTTCGTCCAAAACCGCGGAGTTCCCGTCTCTGTGCTGCCTTTTTTATTACGAAAAAATTTTATTCTGAAAATTTAAATTTTCTTAAATTTCAGGTGTGATATGCTGATATATTTTCAGGAGTTTATGGCTTGTTTTTAGTCTTAAATGATAGCTCATGCTTAGATTAGTTCAAAACCGCGGAGTTCCTGTCTCTGTGCTGCCTTTTTTGTAACGAAAAAAATTAACTCTGAAATTTCGATTTTCTCAAATTTTAGGTGTGATATGCTGATATATTTTCAGGAGTTCTTGGCTTGTTATTGGTCTCAAATGATAGCACAAGCTTGGTTTCGTCGAAAACCGCGAAGTTCCCGTCTCTGTGCTGCCTTTTTTATTACCAAAAAATTTTTATTCTGAAAATTTAAGTTTTCTCAAATTTCAGGTGTGATATGCTGATATATTTTCAGGATTTATTGGCTTGTTATTGATTTCAAATGATAGCTTAAGCTTGGTTTCGTCCAAAACCGCGGAGTTCCTGGCTCTGAGTTTACTTATGTTCTGCGAAAAAATAAGTTTGAAATATCGATTTTCTCATATTTCAGGTGTGATATGCTGATATATTTTCAGGAGTTCTAGGCTTGCTTTTGGTCTCAAACCATATCTCATGCTTGGTTACGTACAAAACCGCGTAGTTCCTGGCTCTGACTGTACTTATGTTCTATGAAAAAAATAAGTCTGAAATTTCGATTTTCTCAAACTTTAGGTGTGATATGCTGATATATTTTCAGGAGTTCTTGGCTTGTCATTGGTCTCAAATGATAGCTCAAGCTTGGTTTCGTCCAAAACCGCGGAGTTCCCGTCTCTGTGCTGCCTTTTTTATTACGAAAAAATTTTATTCTGAAAATTTAAATTTTCTTAAATTTCAGGTGTGATATGCTGATATATTTTCAGGAGTTTATGGCTTGTTTTTAGTCTTAAATGATAGCTCATGCTTAGATTAGTTCAAAACCGCGGAGTTCCTGTCTCTGTGCTGCCTTTTTTGTAACGAAAAAAATTAACTCTGAAATTTCGATTTTCTCAAATTTTAGGTGTGATATGCTGATATATTTTCAGGAGTTCTTGGCTTGTTATTGGTCTCAAATGATAGCACAAGCTTGGTTTCGTCGAAAACCGCGAAGTTCCCGTCTCTGTGCTGCCTTTTTTATTACCAAAAAATTTTTATTCGGAAAATTTAAGTTTTCTCAAATTTCAGGTGTGATATGCTGATATATTTTCAGGATTTATTGGCTTGTTATTGGTTTCAAATGATAGCTTAAGCTTGGTTTCGTCCAAAACCGCGGAGTTCCTGGCTCTGAGTTTACTTATGTTCTGCGAAAAAATAAGTTTGAAATATCGATTTTCTCATATTTCAGGTGTGATATGCTGATATATTTTCAGGAGTTGTTGGCTTGTCATTGGTCTCAAATGATAGCTCAAGCTTGGTTCCGTCCAAAACCGCGGAGTTCCCGTCTCTGTGCTGCCTTTTTTATTACGAAAAAATTTTATTCTGAAAATTTAAATTTTCTTAAATTTCAGGTGTGATATGCTGATATATTTTCAGGAGTTTATGGCTTGTTTTTAGTCTTAAATGATAGCTCATGCTTAGATTAGTTCAAAACCGCGGAGTTCCTGTCTCTGTGCTGCCTTTTTTGTAACGAAAAAAATTAACTCTGAAATTTCGATTTTCTCAAATTTTAGGTGTGATATGCTGATATATTTTCAGGAGTTCTTGGCTTGTTATTGGTCTCAAATGATAGCACAAGCTTGGTTTCGTCGAAAACCGCGAAGTTACCGTCTCTGTGCTGCCTTTTTCGTAACGAAAAAAATTAACTCTGAAATTTCGATTTTCTCAAATTTTAGGTGTGATATGCTGATATATTTTCAGGAGTTCTTGGCTTGTTATTAGTCTCAAATAATAGCACAAGCTTGGTTTAGTCGAAAACCGCGAAGTTCCCGTCTCTGTGCTGCCTTTTTTATTACCAAAAAATTTTTATTCTGAAAATTTAAGTTTTCTCAAATTTCAGGTGTGATATGCTGATATATTTTCAGGATTTATTTTCTTGTTATTGATTTTAAATGATAGCTTAAGCTTGGTTTCGTCCAAAACCGCGGAGTTCCTGGCTCTGAGTTTACTTATGTTCTGCGAAAAAATAAGTTTGAAATATCGATTTTCTCATATTTCAGGTGTGATATGCTGATATATTTTCAGGAGTTCTAGGCTTGCTTTTGGTCTCAAACCATAGCTCATGCTTGGTTACGTACAAAACCGCGTAGTTCCTGGCTCTGACTGTACTTATGTTCTATGAAAAAAATAAGTCTGAAATTTCGATTTTCTCAAACTTTAGGTGTGATATGCTGATATATTTTCAGGAGTTCTTGGCTTGTCATTGGTCTCAAATGATAGCACAAGCTTGGTTTCGTCGAAAACCGCGAAGTTCCCGTCTCTGTGCTGCCTTTTTTATTACCAAAAAATTTTTATTCGGAAAATTTAAGTTTTCTCAAATTTCAGGTGTGATATGCTGATATATTTTCAGGATTTATTGGCTTGTTATTGGTTTCAAATGATAGCTTAAGCTTGGTTTCGTCCAAAACCGCGGAGTTCCTGGCTCTGAGTTTACTTATGTTCTGCGAAAAAATAAGTTTGAAATATCGATTTTCTCATATTTCAGGTGTGATATGCTGATATATTTTCAGGAGTTGTTGGCTTGTCATTGGTCTCAAATGATAGCTCAAGCTTGGTTCCGTCCAAAACCGCGGAGTTCCCGTCTCTGTGCTGCCTTTTTTATTACGAAAAAATTTTATTCTGAAAATTTAAATTTTCTTAAATTTCAGGTGTGATATGCTGATATATTTTCAGGAGTTTATGGCTTGTTTTTAGTCTTAAATGATAGCTCATGCTTAGATTAGTTCAAAACCGCGGAGTTCCTGTCTCTGTGCTGCCTTTTTTGTAACGAAAAAAATTAACTCTGAAATTTCGATTTTCTCAAATTTTAGGTGTGATATGCTGATATATTTTCAGGAGTTCTTGGCTTGTTATTGGTCTCAAATGATAGCACAAGCTTGGTTTCGTCGAAAACCGCGAAGTTACCGTCTCTGTGCTGCCTTTTTCGTAACGAAAAAAATTAACTCTGAAATTTCGATTTTCTCAAACTTTAGGTGTGATATGCTGATATATTTTCAGGAGTTCTTGGCTTGTTATTAGTCTCAAATAATAGCACAAGCTTGGTTTAGTCGAAAACCGCGAAGTTCCCGTCTCTGTGCTGCCTTTTTTATTACCAAAAAATTTTTATTCTGAAAATTTAAGTTTTCTCAAATTTCAGGTGTGATATGCTGATATATTTTCAGGATTTATTGGCTTGTTATTGATTTCAAATGATAGCTTAAGCTTGGTTTCGTCCAAAACCGCGGAGTTCCTGGCTCTGAGTTTACTTATGTTCTGCGAAAAAATAAGTTTGAAATATCGATTTTCTCATATTTCAGGTGTGATATGCTGATATATTTTCAGGAGTTCTAGGCTTGCTTTTGGTCTCAAACCATAGCTCATGCTTGGTTACGTACAAAACCGCGTAGTTCCTGGCTCTGACTGTACTTATGTTCTATGAAAAAAATAAGTCTGAAATTTCGATTTTCTCAAACTTTAGGTGTGATATGCTGATATATTTTCAGGAGTTCTTGGCTTGTCATTGGTCTCAAATGATAGCTCAAGCTTGGTTTCGTCCAAAACCGCGGAGTTCCCGTCTCTCTGCTGCCTCTTTTATTACGAAAAAATTTTATTCTGAAAATTTAAATTTTCTTAAATTTCAGGTGTGATATGCTGATATATTTTCAGGAGTTTATGGCTTGTTTTTAGTCTTAAATGATAGCTCATGCTTAGATTAGTTCAAAACCGCGGAGTTCCTGTCTCTGTGCTGCCTTTTTTGTAACGAAAAAAATTAACTCTGAAATTTCGATTTCTCAAATTTTAGGTGTTATATGCTGATATATTTTCAGGAGTTCTTGGCTTGTTATTGGTCTCAAATGATAGCACAAGCTTGGTTTCGTCGAAAACCGCGAAGTTACCGTCTCTGTGCTGCCTTTTTTATAAACAAAAAATTTTTATTCTGAAAATTTAAGTTTTCTCAAATTTCAGGTGTGATATGCTGATATATTTTCAGGAGTTATTGGCTTGTTATTGGTCTCAAATGATAGCTTAAGCTTAGAATAGTTCAAAACCGCGGAGTTCCTGGCTCTGAGTTTACTTATGTTCTGCGAAAAAATAAGTTTGAAATATCGATTTTCTCATATTTCAGGTGTGATATGCTGATATATTTTCAGGAGTTCTAGGCTTGCTTTTAGTCTTTAATGATAGCTCATGCTTAGATTAGTTCAAAACCGCGGAGTTCCCGTCTCTGTGCTGCCTTTTTTATTACGAAAAAATTTTACTCTGAAAATTTAAATTTTCTCAAATTTCAGGTGCGATATGCTGATATATTTTCAGGAGTTCTAGGCTTGATTTTAGTCTTAAATGATAGCTCATGCTTAGATTAGTTCAAAACCACGGAGTTCCCGTCTCTGTGCTGCCTTTTTCGTAACGAAAAAAATTAACTCTGAAATTTCGATTTTCTCAAACTTTAGGTGTGATATGCTGATATATTTTCAGGAGTTCTTGGCTTGTTATTAGTCTCAAATAATAGCAAAAGCTTGGTTTCGTCGAAAACCGCGAAGTTCCCGTCTCTGTGCTGCCTTTTTTATGACCAAAAAATTTTTATTCTGAAAATTTAAGTTTTCTCAAATTTCAGGTGTGATATGCTGATATATTTTCAGGAGTTATTGGCTTGTTATTGGTTTCAAATGATAGCTTAAGCTTGGTTTCGTCCAAAACCGCGGAGTTCCTGGCTCTGAGTTTACTTATGTTCTGCGAAAATATAAGTTTGAAATATCGATTTTCTCATATTTCAGGTGTGATATGCTGATATATTTTCAGGAGTTCTAGGCTTGCTTTTGGTCTCAAACGATAGCTCATGCTTGGTTTCGTACAAAACCGCGTAGTTCCTGGCTCTGACTGTACTTATGTTCTATGAAAAAAATAAGTCTGAAATTTCGATTTTCTCTAATTTAAGATGTGATATGCTGATATATTTTCAGGAATTTGGGGCTTGTTTTTAGTCTCAAACGATAGCTTATGCTCGGTTACGTACAAAACCTTGCAGTTCCTGGCTCTGCGCTGCCTTTTTTTATTACGAAAAAAATTACTCTGTAATTTAGATTTTCTCAAATTTCAGGTGTGATATGCTGATATATTTTCAGGAGTTCTAGGCTTATTTTTGGTCTTAAACGATAGTTATTGCTCGGTAACGTAAAAAACCACGCAGTTCTTGGCTCTGCGCTGCCTTTTTTATTACGAAAAATTTACTCTGAAATTTAGATTTACTCAAACATCGTGATATGATATATTTTCAAAATTCTAGGCTTATTTTTGGGCTTAAATGATAGCTCATGCGTAGCTTAGTGCAAAACTGCGAAGTTCCCCTCTCTGTGCTGCCTTTTTTGTAACGAAAAAAATTAACTCTGAAATTTCGATTTTCACGAAATTTAGGTGTGATATGCTGAGATATTTTCAGGAGTTCTAGGATTGTTTTTAGTCTTAAATGATAGATCATGCTTAGGTTAGTTCAATACCGCGGAGTTCCTGTCTCTGTTCAGCCTTTTTTGTAACGAAAAAAATTAACCCTGAAATTTCGATTTTCTCAAATTTTAGGTGTGATATGCTGATATATTAACAGGAGTTCTTGGCTTGTGATTGGTTTCAAATGATAGCTCAAGCCTGGTTTCGTTCAAAACCGCGGAGGTCCCGTCTCTGTGCTGCCTTTTTTATTACGAAAAAAAAAAATCTGAAAATTTAAATTTTCTCAAATTTCAGGTGCGATATGCTGATATATTTTCAGGAGTTCTAGGCTTGCTTTTAGTCTTAAATGATAGCTCATGCTTAAGTTAGTTCAAAACGGTGGAGTTCCCGTCTCTGTGCTGCCTTTTTTGTAACGAAAAAAATGAACTATGAGATTTCGATTTTCTCAAACTTTAGGTGTGATATGCTGATATATTTTCAGGAGTTCTTGGCTTGTTATTGGTCTCAAATGATAGCTCAAGCTTAGTTTAGTACAAAACCGCGGAGTTCCCGTCTCTGTGCTGCCTTTTTTTAACGAAAAAAATTAACTTTAAAATTTGAATTTTCTCAAACTTCAGATTTGATATGCTGATACTTTTTCAGGAGTTCTAGACTTGTTTTTGGTCTTAATTGATATGCTTATGTTCATACAAAGCTACGTCGTAGTCGACTCTGCGCTGACTTTTTTGATAAGAAAAAATTAACTCCGTAGATTCAATATTCTCAAATTTCAGGTGTGATATGCTAATATATTTTCAGGAGTTCTAGGCTTATTTTTGGTCTTAAACGATAGTTATTGCTCGGTAACGTAAAAAACCACGCAGTTCTTGGTTCTGCGCTGCCTTTTTTATTACGAAAAATTTACTCTGAAATTTAGATTTTCTCAAACATCGTGATATGATATATTTTCAAAAGTTCTAGGCTTATTTTTGGGCTTAAATGATAGCTCATGTTTAGATTAGTTCAAAACCGCGGAGTTCCCCTCTCTGTGCTGCCTTTTTTGTAACGAAAAATATTAACTCTGAAATTTCGATTTTCTCATATTTCAGGTGTGATATGCTGATATATTTTCAGGAGTTCTAGGCTTGCTTTTAGTCTTAAATGATAGCTCATGCTTAGATTAGTTCAAAACCGCGGAGTTCCCGTCTCTGTGCTGCCTTTTTTATTACGAAAAAATTTTACTCTGAAAATTTAAATTTTCTCAAATTTCAGGTGCGATATGCTGATATATTTTCAAGAGTTCTAGGCTTGATTTTATTCTTAAATGATAGCTCATGCTTAGATTAGTTCAAAACCACGGAGTTCCCGTCTCTGTGCTGCCTTTTTCGTAACGAAAAAAATTAACTCTGAAATTTCGATTTTCTCAAACTTTAGGTGTGATATGCTGATATATTTTCAGGAGTTCTTGGCTTGTTATTGGTCTCAAATAATAGCACAAGCTTGGTTTCGTCGAAAACCGCGAAGTTCCCGTCACTGTGCTGCCTTTTTTATTACCAAAAAAATTTTATTCTGAAAATTTAAGTTTTCTCAAATTTCAGGTGTGATATGCTGATATATTTTCAGGATTTATTGGCTTGTTATTGGTTTCAAATGATAGCTTAAGCTTGGTTTCGTCCAAAACCGCGGAGTTCCTGGCTCTGAGTTTACTTATGTTCTGCGAAAAAATAAGTTTGAAATATCGATTTTCTCATATTTCAGGTGTGATATGCTGATATATTTTCAGGAGTTCTTGGCTTGTCATTGGTCTCAAATGATAGCTCAAGCTTGGTTCCGTCCAAAACCGCGGAGTTCCCGTCTCTGTGCTGCCTTTTTTATTACGAAAAAAATTTATTCTGAAAATTTAAATTTTCTTAAATTTCAGGTGTGATATGCTGATATATTTTCAGGAGTTTATGGCTTGTTTTTAGTCTTAAATGATAGCTCATGCTTAGATTAGTTCAAAACCGCGGAGTTCCTGTCTCTGTGCTGCCATTTTTGTAACGAAAAAAATTAACTCTGAAATTTCGATTTTCTCAAATTTTAGGTGTGATATGCTGATATATTTTCAGGAGTTCTTGGCTTGTTATTGGTCTCAAATGATAGCACAAGCTTGGTTTCGTCGAAAACCGTGAAGTTACCGTCTCTGTGCTGCCTTTTTTATTAACAAAAAATTTTTATTCTGAAAATTTAAGTTTTCTCAAATTTCAGGTGTGATATGCTGATATATTTTCAGGAGTTCTAGGCTTGCTTTTGGTCTCAAACCATATCTCATGCTTGGTTACGTACAAAACCGCGTAGTTCCTGGCTCTGACTGTACTTATGTTCTATGAAAAAAATAAGTCTGAAATTTCGATTTTCTCAAACTTTAGGTGTGATATGCTGATATATTTTCAGGAGTTCTTGGCTTGTCATTGGTCTCAAATGATAGCTCAAGCTTGGTTTCGTCCAAAACCGCGGAGTTCCCGTCTCTGTGCTGCCTTTTTTATTACGAAAAAATTTTATTCTGAAAATTTAAATTTTCTTAAATTTCAGGTGTGATATGCTGATATATTTTCAGGAGTTTATGGCTTGTTTTTAGTCTTAAATGATAGCTCATGCTTAGATTAGTTCAAAACCGCGGAGTTCCTGTCTCTGTGCTGCCTTTTTTGTAACGAAAAAAATTAACTCTGAAATTTCGATTTTCTCAAATTTTAGGTGTGATATGCTGATATATTTTCAGGAGTTCTTGGCTTGTTATTGGTCTCAAATGATAGCACAAGCTTGGTTTCGTCGAAAACCGCGAAGTTCCCGTCTCTGTGCTGCCTTTTTTATTACCAAAAAATTTTTATTCGGAAAATTTAAGTTTTCTCAAATTTCAGGTGTGATATGCTGATATATTTTCAGGATTTATTGGCTTGTTATTGGTTTCAAATGATAGCTTAAGCTTGGTTTCGTCCAAAACCGCGGAGTTCCTGGCTCTGAGTTTACTTATGTTCTGCGAAAAAATAAGTTTGAAATATCGATTTTCTCATATTTCAGGTGTGATATGCTGATATATTTTCAGGAGTTGTTGGCTTGTCATTGGTCTCAAATGATAGCTCAAGCTTGGTTCCGTCCAAAACCGCGGAGTTCCCGTCTCTGTGCTGCCTTTTTTATTACGAAAAAATTTTATTCTGAAAATTTAAATTTTCTTAAATTTCAGGTGTGATATGCTGATATATTTTCAGGAGTTTATGGCTTGTTTTTAGTCTTAAATGATAGCTCATGCTTAGATTAGTTCAAAACCGCGGAGTTCCTGTCTCTGTGCTGCCTTTTTTGTAACGAAAAAAATTAACTCTGAAATTTCGATTTTCTCAAATTTTAGGTGTGATATGCTGATATATTTTCAGGAGTTCTTGGCTTGTTATTGGTCTCAAATGATAGCACAAGCTTGGTTTCGTCGAAAACCGCGAAGTTACCGTCTCTGTGCTGCCTTTTTCGTAACGAAAAAAATTAACTCTGAAATTTCGATTTTCTCAAACTTTAGGTGTGATATGCTGATATATTTTCAGGAGTTCTTGGCTTGTTATTAGTCTCAAATAATAGCACAAGCTTGGTTTAGTCGAAAACCGCGAAGTTCCCGTCTCTGTGCTGCCTTTTTTATTACCAAAAAATTTTTATTCTGATAATTTAAGTTTTCTCAAATTTCAGGTGTGATATGCTGATATATTTTCAGGATTTATTGGCTTGTTATTGATTTCAAATGATAGCTTAAGCTTGGTTTCGTCCAAAACCGCGGAGTTCCTGGCTCTGAGTTTACTTATGTTCTGCGAAAAAATAAGTTTGAAATATCGATTTTCTCATATTTCAGGTGTGATATGCTGATATATTTTCAGGAGTTCTAGGCTTGCTTTAGGTCTCAAACCATAGCTCATGCTTGGTTACGTACAAAACCGCGTAGTTCCTGGCTCTGACTGTACTTATGTTCTATGAAAAAAATAAGTCTGAAATTTCGATTTTCTCAAACTTTAGGTGTGATATGCTGATATATTTTCAGGAGTTCTTGGCTTGTCATTGGTCTCAAATGATAGCTCAAGCTTGGTTTCGTCCAAAACCGCGGAGTTCCCGTCTCTCTGCTGCCTCTTTTATTACGAAAAAATTTTATTCTGAAAATTTAAATTTTCTTAAATTTCAGGTGTGATATGCTGATATATTTTCAGGAGTTCTAGGCTTGCTTTTAGTCTTTAATGATAGCTCATGCTTAGATTTGTTCAAAACCGCGGAGTTCCCGTCTCTGTGCTGCCTTATTTATTACGAAAAAATTTTACTCTGAAAATTTAAATTTTCTCAAATTTCAGGTGCGATATGCTGATATATTTTCAGGAGTTCTAGGCTTGATTTTAGTCTTAAATGCTAGCTCATGCTTAGATTAGTTCAAAACCACGGAGTTCCCGTCTCTGTGCTGCCTTTTTCGTAACGAAAAAAATTAACTCTGAAATTTCGATTTTCTCAAACTTTAGGTGTGATATGCTGATATATTTTCAGGAGTTCTTGGCTTGTTATTAGTCTCAAATAATAGCACAAGCTTGGTTTCGTCGAAAACCGCGAAGTTCCCGTCTCTGTGCTGCCTTTTTTATTACCAAAAAAATTTTATTCTGAAAATTTAAGTTTTCTCAAATTTCAGGTGTGATATGCTGATATATTTTCAGGATTTATTGGCTTGTTATTGGTTTCAAATGATAGCTTAAGCTTGGTTTCGTCCAAAACCGCGGAGTTCCTGGCTCTGAGTTTACTTATGTTCTGCGAAAAAATAAGTTTGAAATATCGATTTTCTCATATTTCAGGTGTGATATGCTGATATATTTTCAGGAGTTCTAGGCTTGCTTTTGGTCTCAAACCATAGCTCATGCTTGGTTACGTACAAAACCGCGTAGTTCCTGGCTCTGACTGTACTTATGTTCTATGAAAAAAATAAGTCTGAAATTTCGATTTTCTCAAACTTTAGGTGTGATATGCTGATATATTTTCAGGAGTTCTTGGCTTGTCATTGGTCTCAAATGATAGCTCAAGCTTGGTTTCGTCCAAAACCGCGGAGTTCCCGTCTCTGTGCTGCCTTTTTTATTACGAAAAAATTTTATTCTGAAAATTTAAATTTTCTTAAATTTCAGGTGTGATATGCTGATATATTTTCAGGAGTTTATGGCTTGTTTTTAGTCTTAAATGATAGCTCATGCTTAGATTAGTTCAAAACCGCGGAGTTCCTGTCTCTGTGCTGCCTTTTTTGTAACGAAAAAAATTAACTCTGAAATTTCGATTTTCTCAAATTTTAGGTGTGATATGCTGATATATTTTCAGGAGTTCTTGGCTTGTTATTGGTCTCAAATGATAGCACAAGCTTGGTTTCGTCGAAAACCGCGAAGTTCCCGTCTCTGTGCTGCCTTTTTTATTACCAAAAAATTTTTATTCTGAAAATTTAAGTTTTCTCAAATTTCAGGTGTGATATGCTGATATATTTTCAGGATTTATTGGCTTGTTATTGATTTCAAATGATAGCTTAAGCTTGGTTTCGTCCAAAACCGCGGAGTTCCTGGCTCTGAGTTTACTTATGTTCTGCGAAAAAATAAGTTTGAAATATCGATTTTCTCATATTTCAGGTGTGATATGCTGATATATTTTCAGGAGTTCTAGGCTTGCTTTTGGTCTCAAACCATATCTCATGCTTGGTTACGTACAAAACCGCGTAGTTCCTGGCTCTGACTGTACTTATGTTCTATGAAAAAAATAAGTCTGAAATTTCGATTTTCTCAAACTTTAGGTGTGATATGCTGATATATTTTCAGGAGTTCTTGGCTTGTCATTGGTCTCAAATGATAGCTCAAGCTTGGTTTCGTCCAAAACCGCGGAGTTCCCGTCTCTGTGCTGCCTTTTTTATTACGAAAAAATTTTATTCTGAAAATTTAAATTTTCTTAAATTTCAGGTGTGATATGCTGATATATTTTCAGGAGTTTATGGCTTGTTTTTAGTCTTAAATGATAGCTCATGCTTAGATTAGTTCAAAACCGCGGAGTTCCTGTCTCTGTGCTGCCTTTTTTGTAACGAAAAAAATTAACTCTGAAATTTCGATTTTCTCAAATTTTAGGTGTGATATGCTGATATATTTTCAGGAGTTCTTGGCTTGTTATTGGTCTCAAATGATAGCACAAGCTTGGTTTCGTCGAAAACCGCGAAGTTCCCGTCTCTGTGCTGCCTTTTTTATTACCAAAAAATTTTTATTCGGAAAATTTAAGTTTTCTCAAATTTCAGGTGTGATATGCTGATATATTTTCAGGATTTATTGGCTTGTTATTGGTTTCAAATGATAGCTTAAGCTTGGTTTCGTCCAAAACCGCGGAGTTCCTGGCTCTGAGTTTACTTATGTTCTGCGAAAAAATAAGTTTGAAATATCGATTTTCTCATATTTCAGGTGTGATATGCTGATATATTTTCAGGAGTTGTTGGCTTGTCATTGGTCTCAAATGATAGCTCAAGCTTGGTTCCGTCCAAAACCGCGGAGTTCCCGTCTCTGTGCTGCCTTTTTTATTACGAAAAAATTTTATTCTGAAAATTTAAATTTTCTTAAATTTCAGGTGTGATATGCTGATATATTTTCAGGAGTTTATGGCTTGTTTTTAGTCTTAAATGATAGCTCATGCTTAGATTAGTTCAAAACCGCGGAGTTCCTGTCTCTGTGCTGCCTTTTTTGTAACGAAAAAAATTAACTCTGAAATTTCGATTTTCTCAAATTTTAGGTGTGATATGCTGATATATTTTCAGGAGTTCTTGGCTTGTTATTGGTCTCAAATGATAGCACAAGCTTGGTTTCGTCGAAAACCGCGAAGTTACCGTCTCTGTGCTGCCTTTTTCGTAACGAAAAAAATTAACTCTGAAATTTCGATTTTCTCAAATTTTAGGTGTGATATGCTGATATATTTTCAGGAGTTCTTGGCTTGTTATTAGTCTCAAATAATAGCACAAGCTTGGTTTAGTCGAAAACCGCGAAGTTCCCGTCTCTGTGCTGCCTTTTTTATTACCAAAAAATTTTTATTCTGAAAATTTAAGTTTTCTCAAATTTCAGGTGTGATATGCTGATATATTTTCAGGATTTATTTTCTTGTTATTGATTTTAAATGATAGCTTAAGCTTGGTTTCGTCCAAAACCGCGGAGTTCCTGGCTCTGAGTTTACTTATGTTCTGCGAAAAAATAAGTTTGAAATATCGATTTTCTCATATTTCAGGTGTGATATGCTGATATATTTTCAGGAGTTCTAGGCTTGCTTTTGGTCTCAAACCATAGCTCATGCTTGGTTACGTACAAAACCGCGTAGTTCCTGGCTCTGACTGTACTTATGTTCTATGAAAAAAATAAGTCTGAAATTTCGATTTTCTCAAACTTTAGGTGTGATATGCTGATATATTTTCAGGAGTTCTTGGCTTGTCATTGGTCTCAAATGATAGCACAAGCTTGGTTTCGTCGAAAACCGCGAAGTTCCCGTCTCTGTGCTGCCTTTTTTATTACCAAAAAATTTTTATTCGGAAAATTTAAGTTTTCTCAAATTTCAGGTGTGATATGCTGATATATTTTCAGGATTTATTGGCTTGTTATTGGTTTCAAATGATAGCTTAAGCTTGGTTTCGTCCAAAACCGCGGAGTTCCTGGCTCTGAGTTTACTTATGTTCTGCGAAAAAATAAGTTTGAAATATCGATTTTCTCATATTTCAGGTGTGATATGCTGATATATTTTCAGGAGTTGTTGGCTTGTCATTGGTCTCAAATGATAGCTCAAGCTTGGTTCCGTCCAAAACCGCGGAGTTCCCGTCTCTGTGCTGCCTTTTTTATTACGAAAAAATTTTATTCTGAAAATTTAAATTTTCTTAAATTTCAGGTGTGATATGCTGATATATTTTCAGGAGTTTATGGCTTGTTTTTAGTCTTAAATGATAGCTCATGCTTAGATTAGTTCAAAACCGCGGAGTTCCTGTCTCTGTGCTGCCTTTTTTGTAACGAAAAAAATTAACTCTGAAATTTCGATTTTCTCAAATTTTAGGTGTGATATGCTGATATATTTTCAGGAGTTCTTGGCTTGTTATTGGTCTCAAATGATAGCACAAGCTTGGTTTCGTCGAAAACCGCGAAGTTACCGTCTCTGTGCTGCCTTTTTCGTAACGAAAAAAATTAACTCTGAAATTTCGATTTTCTCAAACTTTAGGTGTGATATGCTGATATATTTTCAGGAGTTCTTGGCTTGTTATTAGTCTCAAATAATAGCACAAGCTTGGTTTAGTCGAAAACCGCGAAGTTCCCGTCTCTGTGCTGCCTTTTTTATTACCAAAAAATTTTTATTCTGAAAATTTAAGTTTTCTCAAATTTCAGGTGTGATATGCTGATATATTTTCAGGATTTATTGGCTTGTTATTGATTTCAAATGATAGCTTAAGCTTGGTTTCGTCCAAAACCGCGGAGTTCCTGGCTCTGAGTTTACTTATGTTCTGCGAAAAAATAAGTTTGAAATATCGATTTTCTCATATTTCAGGTGTGATATGCTGATATATTTTCAGGAGTTCTAGGCTTGCTTTTGGTCTCAAACCATAGCTCATGCTTGGTTACGTACAAAACCGCGTAGTTCCTGGCTCTGACTGTACTTATGTTCTATGAAAAAAATAAGTCTGAAATTTCGATTTTCTCAAACTTTAGGTGTGATATGCTGATATATTTTCAGGAGTTCTTGGCTTGTCATTGGTCTCAAATGATAGCTCAAGCTTGGTTTCGTCCAAAACCGCGGAGTTCCCGTCTCTCTGCTGCCTCTTTTATTACGAAAAAATTTTATTCTGAAAATTTAAATTTTCTTAAATTTCAGGTGTGATATGCTGATATATTTTCAGGAGTTTATGGCTTGTTTTTAGTCTTAAATGATAGCTCATGCTTAGATTAGTTCAAAACCGCGGAGTTCCTGTCTCTGTGCTGCCTTTTTTGTAACGAAAAAAATTAACTCTGAAATTTCGATTTCTCAAATTTTAGGTGTTATATGCTGATATATTTTCAGGAGTTCTTGGCTTGTTATTGGTCTCAAATGATAGCACAAGCTTGGTTTCGTCGAAAACCGCGAAGTTACCGTCTCTGTGCTGCCTTTTTTATAAACAAAAAATTTTTATTCTGAAAATTTAAGTTTTCTCAAATTTCAGGTGTGATATGCTGATATATTTTCAGGAGTTATTGGCTTGTTATTGGTCTCAAATGATAGCTTAAGCTTAGAATAGTTCAAAACCGCGGAGTTCCTGGCTCTGAGTTTACTTATGTTCTGCGAAAAAATAAGTTTGAAATATCGATTTTCTCATATTTCAGGTGTGATATGCTGATATATTTTCAGGAGTTCTAGGCTTGCTTTTAGTCTTTAATGATAGCTCATGCTTAGATTAGTTCAAAACCGCGGAGTTCCCGTCTCTGTGCTGCCTTTTTTATTACGAAAAAATTTTACTCTGAAAATTTAAATTTTCTCAAATTTCAGGTGCGATATGCTGATATATTTTCAGGAGTTCTAGGCTTGATTTTAGTCTTAAATGATAGCTCATGCTTAGATTAGTTCAAAACCACGGAGTTCCCGTCTCTGTGCTGCCTTTTTCGTAACGAAAAAAATTAACTCTGAAATTTCGATTTTCTCAAACTTTAGGTGTGATATGCTGATATATTTTCAGGAGTTCTTGGCTTGTTATTAGTCTCAAATAATAGCAAAAGCTTGGTTTCGTCGAAAACCGCGAAGTTCCCGTCTCTGTGCTGCCTTTTTTATGACCAAAAAATTTTTATTCTGAAAATTTAAGTTTTCTCAAATTTCAGGTGTGATATGCTGATATATTTTCAGGAGTTATTGGCTTGTTATTGGTTTCAAATGATAGCTTAAGCTTGGTTTCGTCCAAAACCGCGGAGTTCCTGGCTCTGAGTTTACTTATGTTCTGCGAAAATATAAGTTTGAAATATCGATTTTCTCATATTTCAGGTGTGATATGCTGATATATTTTCAGGAGTTCTAGGCTTGCTTTTGGTCTCAAACGATAGCTCATGCTTGGTTTCGTACAAAACCGCGTAGTTCCTGGCTCTGACTGTACTTATGTTCTATGAAAAAAATAAGTCTGAAATTTCGATTTTCTCTAATTTAAGATGTGATATGCTGATATATTTTCAGGAATTTGGGGCTTGTTTTTAGTCTCAAACGATAGCTTATGCTCGGTTACGTACAAAACCTTGCAGTTCCTGGCTCTGCGCTGCCTTTTTTTATTACGAAAAAAATTACTCTGTAATTTAGATTTTCTCAAATTTCAGGTGTGATATGCTGATATATTTTCAGGAGTTCTAGGCTTATTTTTGGTCTTAAACGATAGTTATTGCTCGGTAACGTAAAAAACCACGCAGTTCTTGGCTCTGCGCTGCCTTTTTTATTACGAAAAATTTACTCTGAAATTTAGATTTACTCAAACATCGTGATATGATATATTTTCAAAATTCTAGGCTTATTTTTGGGCTTAAATGATAGCTCATGCGTAGCTTAGTGCAAAACTGCGAAGTTCCCCTCTCTGTGCTGCCTTTTTTGTAACGAAAAAAATTAACTCTGAAATTTCGATTTTCACGAAATTTAGGTGTGATATGCTGAGATATTTTCAGGAGTTCTAGGATTGTTTTTAGTCTTAAATGATAGATCATGCTTAGGTTAGTTCAATACCGCGGAGTTCCTGTCTCTGTTCAGCCTTTTTTGTAACGAAAAAAATTAACCCTGAAATTTCGATTTTCTCAAATTTTAGGTGTGATATGCTGATATATTAACAGGAGTTCTTGGCTTGTGATTGGTTTCAAATGATAGCTCAAGCCTGGTTTCGTTCAAAACCGCGGAGGTCCCGTCTCTGTGCTGCCTTTTTTATTACGAAAAAAAAAAATCTGAAAATTTAAATTTTCTCAAATTTCAGGTGCGATATGCTGATATATTTTCAGGAGTTCTAGGCTTGCTTTTAGTCTTAAATGATAGCTCATGCTTAAGTTAGTTCAAAACGGTGGAGTTCCCGTCTCTGTGCTGCCTTTTTTGTAACGAAAAAAATGAACTATGAGATTTCGATTTTCTCAAACTTTAGGTGTGATATGCTGATATATTTTCAGGAGTTCTTGGCTTGTTATTGGTCTCAAATGATAGCTCAAGCTTAGTTTAGTACAAAACCGCGGAGTTCCCGTCTCTGTGCTGCCTTTTTTTAACGAAAAAAATTAACTTTAAAATTTGAATTTTCTCAAACTTCAGATTTGATATGCTGATACTTTTTCAGGAGTTCTAGACTTGTTTTTGGTCTTAATTGATATGCTTATGTTCATACAAAGCTACGTCGTAGTCGACTCTGCGCTGACTTTTTTGATAAGAAAAAATTAACTCCGTAGATTCAATATTCTCAAATTTCAGGTGTGATATGCTAATATATTTTCAGGAGTTCTAGGCTTATTTTTGGTCTTAAACGATAGTTATTGCTCGGTAACGTAAAAAACCACGCAGTTCTTGGTTCTGCGCTGCCTTTTTTATTACGAAAAATTTACTCTGAAATTTAGATTTTCTCAAACATCGTGATATGATATATTTTCAAAAGTTCTAGGCTTATTTTTGGGCTTAAATGATAGCTCATGTTTAGATTAGTTCAAAACCGCGGAGTTCCCCTCTCTGTGCTGCCTTTTTTGTAACGAAAAATATTAACTCTGAAATTTCGATTTTCTCATATTTCAGGTGTGATATGCTGATATATTTTCAGGAGTTCTAGGCTTGCTTTTAGTCTTAAATGATAGCTCATGCTTAGATTAGTTCAAAACCGCGGAGTTCCCGTCTCTGTGCTGCCTTTTTTATTACGAAAAAATTTTACTCTGAAAATTTAAATTTTCTCAAATTTCAGGTGCGATATGCTGATATATTTTCAAGAGTTCTAGGCTTGATTTTATTCTTAAATGATAGCTCATGCTTAGATTAGTTCAAAACCACGGAGTTCCCGTCTCTGTGCTGCCTTTTTCGTAACGAAAAAAATTAACTCTGAAATTTCGATTTTCTCAAACTTTAGGTGTGATATGCTGATATATTTTCAGGAGTTCTTGGCTTGTTATTGGTCTCAAATAATAGCACAAGCTTGGTTTCGTCGAAAACCGCGAAGTTCCCGTCACTGTGCTGCCTTTTTTATTACCAAAAAAATTTTATTCTGAAAATTTAAGTTTTCTCAAATTTCAGGTGTGATATGCTGATATATTTTCAGGATTTATTGGCTTGTTATTGGTTTCAAATGATAGCTTAAGCTTGGTTTCGTCCAAAACCGCGGAGTTCCTGGCTCTGAGTTTACTTATGTTCTGCGAAAAAATAAGTTTGAAATATCGATTTTCTCATATTTCAGGTGTGATATGCTGATATATTTTCAGGAGTTCTTGGCTTGTCATTGGTCTCAAATGATAGCTCAAGCTTGGTTCCGTCCAAAACCGCGGAGTTCCCGTCTCTGTGCTGCCTTTTTTATTACGAAAAAAATTTATTCTGAAAATTTAAATTTTCTTAAATTTCAGGTGTGATATGCTGATATATTTTCAGGAGTTTATGGCTTGTTTTTAGTCTTAAATGATAGCTCATGCTTAGATTAGTTCAAAACCGCGGAGTTCCTGTCTCTGTGCTGCCATTTTTGTAACGAAAAAAATTAACTCTGAAATTTCGATTTTCTCAAATTTTAGGTGTGATATGCTGATATATTTTCAGGAGTTCTTGGCTTGTTATTGGTCTCAAATGATAGCACAAGCTTGGTTTCGTCGAAAACCGTGAAGTTACCGTCTCTGTGCTGCCTTTTTTATTAACAAAAAATTTTTATTCTGAAAATTTAAGTTTTCTCAAATTTCAGGTGTGATATGCTGATATATTTTCAGGAGTTATTGGCTTGTTATTGGTCTCAAATGATAGCTTAAGCTTAGAGTAGTTCAAAACCGCGGAGTTCCTGGCTCTGAGTTTACTTATGTTCTGCGAAAAAATAAGTTTGAAATATCGATTTTCTCATATTTCAGGTGTGATATGCTGATATATTTTCAGGAGTTCTAGGCTTGCTTTTAGTCTTTAATGATAGCTCATGCTTAGATTAGTTCAAAACCGCGGAGTTCCCGTCTCTGTGCTGCCTTTTTTGTAACGAAAAAAATTAACTCTGAAATTTCGATTTTCTCAAATTTTAGGTGTGATATGCTGATATATTTTCAGGAGTTCTTGGGTTGTCATTGGTCTCAAATGATAGCTCAAGCTTGGTTTCGTCGAAAACCGCGAAGTTCCCGTCTCTGTGCTGCCTTTTTTATTACCAAAAAATTTTTATTCTGAAAATTTAAGTTTTCTCAAATTTCAGGTGTGATATGCTGATATATTTTCAGGATTTATTGGCTTGTTATTGATTTCAAATGATAGCTTAAGCTTGGTTTCGTCCAAAACCGCGGAGTTCCTGGCTCTGAGTTTACTTATGTTCTGCGAAAAAATAAGTTTGAAATATCGATTTTCTCATATTTCAGGTGTGATATGCTGATATATTTTCAGGAGTTCTAGGCTTGCTTTTGGTCTCAAACCATAGCTCATGCTTGGTTACGTACAAAACCGCGTAGTTCCTGGCTCTGACTGTACTTATGTTCTATGAAAAAAATAAGTCTGAAATTTCGATTTTCTCAAATTTTAGGTGTGATATGCTGATATATTTTCAGGAGTTCTTGGCTTGTCATTGGTCTCAAATGATAGCTCAAGCTTGGTTTCGTCCAAAACCGCGGAGTTCCCGTCTCTGTGCTGCCTTTTTTATTACGAAAAAATTTTATTCTGAAAATTTAAATTTTCTTAAATTTCAGGTGTGATATGCTGATATATTTTCAGGAGTTTATGGCTTGTTTTTAGTCTTAAATGATAGCTCATGCTTAGATTAGTTCAAAACCGCGGAGTTCCTGTCTCTGTGCTGCCTTTTTTGTAACGAAAAAAATTAACTCTGAAATTTTGATTTTCTCAAATTTTAGGTGTGATATGCTGATATATTTTCAGGAGTTCTTGGCTTGTTATTGGTCTCAAATGATAGCACAAGCTTGGTTTCGTCGAAAACCGCGAAGTTACCGTCTCTGTGCTGCCTTTTTTATTAACAAAAAATTTTTATTCTGAAAATTTAAGTTTTCTCAAATTTCAGGTGTGATATGCTGATATATTTTCAGGAGTTATTGGCTTGTTATTGGTCTCAAATGATAGCTTAAGCTTAGAGTAGTTCAAAACCGCGGAGTTCCTGGCTCTGAGTTTACTTATGTTCTGCGAAAAAATAAGTTTGAAATATCGATTTTCTCATATTTCAGGTGTGATATGCTGATATATTTTCAGGAGTTCTAGGCTTGCTTTTAGTCTTTAATGATAGCTCATGCTTAGATTAGTTCAAAACCGCGGAGTTCCCGTCTCTGTGCTGCCTTATTTATTACGAAAAAATTTTACTCTGAAAATTTAAATTTTCTCAAATTTCAGGTGCGATATGCTGATATATTTTCAGGAGTTCTAGGCTTGATTTTAGTCTTAAATGCTAGCTCATGCTTAGATTAGTTCAAAACCACGGAGTTCCCGTCTCTGTGCTGCCTTTTTCGTAACGAAAAAAATTAACTCTGAAATTTCGATTTTCTCAAACTTTAGGTGTGATATGCTGATATATTTTCAGGAGTTCTTGGCTTGTTATTAGTCTCAAATAATAGCACAAGCTTGGTTTCGTCGAAAACCGCGAAGTTCCCGTCTCTGTGCTGCCTTTTTTATTACCAAAAAAATTTTATTCTGAAAATTTAAGTTTTCTCAAATTTCAGGTGTGATATGCTGATATATTTTCAGGATTTATTGGCTTGTTATTGGTTTCAAATGATAGCTTAAGCTTGGTTTCGTCCAAAACCGCGGAGTTCCTGGCTCTGAGTTTACTTATGTTCTGCGAAAAAATAAGTTTGAAATATCGATTTTCTCATATTTCAGGTGTGATATGCTGATATATTTTCAGGAGTTCTAGGCTTGCTTTTGGTCTCAAACCATAGCTCATGCTTGGTTACGTACAAAACCGCGTAGTTCCTGGCTCTGACTGTACTTATGTTCTATGAAAAAAATAAGTCTGAAATTTCGATTTTCTCAAACTTTAGGTGTGATATGCTGATATATTTTCAGGAGTTCTTGGCTTGTCATTGGTCTCAAATGATAGCTCAAGCTTGGTTTCGTCCAAAACCGCGGAGTTCCCGTCTCTGTGCTGCCTTTTTTATTACGAAAAAATTTTATTCTGAAAATTTAAATTTTCTTAAATTTCAGGTGTGATATGCTGATATATTTTCAGGAGTTTATGGCTTGTTTTTAGTCTTAAATGATAGCTCATGCTTAGATTAGTTCAAAACCGCGGAGTTCCTGTCTCTGTGCTGCCTTTTTTGTAACGAAAAAAATTAACTCTGAAATTTCGATTTTCTCAAATTTTAGGTGTGATATGCTGATATATTTTCAGGAGTTCTTGGCTTGTTATTGGTCTCAAATGATAGCACAAGCTTGGTTTCGTCGAAAACCGCGAAGTTCCCGTCTCTGTGCTGCCTTTTTTATTACCAAAAAATTTTTATTCTGAAAATTTAAGTTTTCTCAAATTTCAGGTGTGATATGCTGATATATTTTCAGGATTTATTGGCTTGTTATTGATTTCAAATGATAGCTTAAGCTTGGTTTCGTCCAAAACCGCGGAGTTCCTGGCTCTGAGTTTACTTATGTTCTGCGAAAAAATAAGTTTGAAATATCGATTTTCTCATATTTCAGGTGTGATATGCTGATATATTTTCAGGAGTTCTAGGCTTGCTTTTGGTCTCAAACCATAGCTCATGCTTGGTTACGTACAAAACCGCGTAGTTCCTGGCTCTGACTGTACTTATGTTCTATGAAAAAAATAAGTCTGAAATTTCGATTTTCTCAAACTTTAGGTGTGATATGCTGATATATTTTCAGGAGTTCTTGGCTTGTCATTGGTCTCAAATGATAGCTCAAGCTTGGTTTCGTCCAAAACCGCGGAGTTCCCGTCTCTGTGCTGCCTTTTTTATTACGAAAAAATTTTATTCTGAAAATTTAAATTTTCTTAAATTTCAGGTGTGATATGCTGATATATTTTCAGGAGTTTATGGCTTGTTTTTAGTCTTAAATGATAGCTCATGCTTAGATTAGTTCAAAACCGCGGAGTTCCTGTCTCTGTGCTGCCTTTTTTGTAACGAAAAAAATTAACTCTGAAATTTCGATTTTCTCAAATTTTAGGTGTGATATGCTGATATATTTTCAGGAGTTCTTGGCTTGTTATTGGTCTCAAATGATAGCACAAGCTTGGTTTCGTCGAAAACCGCGAAGTTCCCGTCTCTGTGCTGCCTTTTTTATTACCAAAAAATTTTTATTCGGAAAATTTAAGTTTTCTCAAATTTCAGGTGTGATATGCTGATATATTTTCAGGATTTATTGGCTTGTTATTGGTTTCAAATGATAGCTTAAGCTTGGTTTCGTCCAAAACCGCGGAGTTCCTGGCTCTGAGTTTACTTATGTTCTGCGAAAAAATAAGTTTGAAATATCGATTTTCTCATATTTCAGGTGTGATATGCTGATATATTTTCAGGAGTTGTTGGCTTGTCATTGGTCTCAAATGATAGCTCAAGCTTGGTTCCGTCCAAAACCGCGGAGTTCCCGTCTCTGTGCTGCCTTTTTTATTACGAAAAAATTTTATTCTGAAAATTTAAATTTTCTTAAATTTCAGGTGTGATATGCTGATATATTTTCAGGAGTTTATGGCTTGTTTTTAGTCTTAAATGATAGCTCATGCTTAGATTAGTTCAAAACCGCGGAGTTCCTGTCTCTGTGCTGCCTTTTTTGTAACGAAAAAAATTAACTCTGAAATTTCGATTTTCTCAAATTTTAGGTGTGATATGCTGATATATTTTCAGGAGTTCTTGGCTTGTTATTGGTCTCAAATGATAGCACAAGCTTGGTTTCGTCGAAAACCGCGAAGTTACCGTCTCTGTGCTGCCTTTTTCGTAACGAAAAAAATTAACTCTGAAATTTCGATTTTCTCAAACTTTAGGTGTGATATGCTGATATATTTTCAGGAGTTCTTGGCTTGTTATTAGTCTCAAATAATAGCACAAGCTTGGTTTAGTCGAAAACCGCGAAGTTCCCGTCTCTGTGCTGCCTTTTTTATTACCAAAAAATTTTTATTCTGAAAATTTAAGTTTTCTCAAATTTCAGGTGTGATATGCTGATATATTTTCAGGATTTATTGGCTTGTTATTGATTTCAAATGATAGCTTAAGCTTGGTTTCGTCCAAAACCGCGGAGTTCCTGGCTCTGAGTTTACTTATGTTCTGCGAAAAAATAAGTTTGAAATATCGATTTTCTCATATTTCAGGTGTGATATGCTGATATATTTTCAGGAGTTCTAGGCTTGCTTTTGGTCTCAAACCATAGCTCATGCTTGGTTACGTACAAAACCGCGTAGTTCCTGGCTCTGACTGTACTTATGTTCTATGAAAAAAATAAGTCTGAAATTTCGATTTTCTCAAACTTTAGGTGTGATATGCTGATATATTTTCAGGAGTTCTTGGCTTGTCATTGGTCTCAAATGATAGCTCAAGCTTGGTTTCGTCCAAAACCGCGGAGTTCCCGTCTCTCTGCTGCCTCTTTTATTACGAAAAAATTTTATTCTGAAAATTTAAATTTTCTTAAATTTCAGGTGTGATATGCTGATATATTTTCAGGAGTTTATGGCTTGTTTTTAGTCTTAAATGATAGCTCATGCTTAGATTAGTTCAAAACCGCGGAGTTCCTGTCTCTGTGCTGCCTTTTTTGTAACGAAAAAAATTAACTCTGAAATTTCGATTTCTCAAATTTTAGGTGTTATATGCTGATATATTTTCAGGAGTTCTTGGCTTGTTATTGGTCTCAAATGATAGCACAAGCTTGGTTTCGTCGAAAACCGCGAAGTTACCGTCTCTGTGCTGCCTTTTTTATAAACAAAAAAATTTTATTCTGAAAATTTAAGTTTTCTCAAATTTCAGGTGTGATATGCTGATATATTTTCAGGAGTTATTGGCTTGTTATTGGTCTCAAATGATAGCTTAAGCTTAGAATAGTTCAAAACCGCGGAGTTCCTGGCTCTGAGTTTACTTATGTTCTGCGAAAAAATAAGTTTGAAATATCGATTTTCTCATATTTCAGGTGTGATATGCTGATATATTTTCAGGAGTTCTAGGCTTGCTTTTAGTGTCTTTAATGATAGCTCATGCTTAGATTAGTTCAAAACCGCGGAGTTCCCGTCTCTGTGCTGCCTTTTTTATTACGAAAAAATTTTACTCTGAAAATTTAAATTTTCTCAAATTTCAGGTGTGATATGCTGATATATTTTCAGGAGTTCTAGGCTTGCTTTTAGTCTTTAATGATAGCTCAAGCTTAGATTAGTTCAAAACCGCGGAGTTCCCGTCTCTGTGCTGCCTTTTTCGTAACGAAAAAAATTAACTCTGAAATTTCGATTTTCTCAAACTTTAGGTGTGATATGCTGATATATTTTCAGGAGTTCTTGGCTTGTTATTAGTCTCAAATAATAGCACAAGCTTGGTTTCGTCGAAAACCGCGAAGTTCCCGTCTCTGTGCTGCCTTTTTTATTACCAAAAAATTTTTATTCTGAAAATTTAAGTTTTCTCAAATTTCAGGTGTGATATGCTGATATATTTTCAGGATTTATTGGCTTGTTATTGGTTTCAAATGATAGCTTAAGCTTGGTTTCGTCCAAAACCGCGGAGTTCCTGGCTCTGAGTTTACTTATGTTCTGCGAAAAAATAAGTTTGAAATATCGATTTTCTCATATTTCAGGTGTGATATGCTGATATATTTTCAGGAGTTCTTGGCTTGTAATTGGTCTCAAATGATAGCTCAAGCTTGGTTCCGTCCAAAACCGCGGAATTCCCGTCTCTGTGCTGCCTTTTTTATTACGAAAAAATTTTATTCTGAAAATTTAAATTTTCTTAAATTTCAGGTGTGATATGCTGATATATTTTCAGGAGTTTATGGCTTGTTTTTAGTCTTAAATGATAGCTCATGCTTAGATTAGTTCAAAACCGCGGAGTTCCTGTCTCTGTGCTGCCTTTTTTGTAACGAAAAAAATTAACTCTGAAATTTCGATTTTCTCAAATTTTAGGTGTGATATGCTGATATATTTTCAGGAGTTCTTGGCTTGTTATTGGTCTCAAATGATAGCACAAGCTTGGTTTCGTCGAAAACCGCGAAGTTACCGTCTCTGTGCTGCCTTTTTTATTAACAAAAAATTTTTATTCTGAAAATTTAAGTTTTCTCAAATTTCAGGTGTGATATGCTGATATATTTTCAGGAGTTATTGGCTTGTTATTGGTCTCAAATGATAGCTTAAGCTTAGAGTAGTTCAAAACCGCGGAGTTCCTGGCTCTGAGTTTACTTATGTTCTGCGAAAAAATAAGTTTGAAATATCGATTTTCTCATATTTCAGGTGTGATATGCTGATATATTTTCAGGAGTTCTAGGCTTGCTTTTAGTCTTTAATGATAGCTCATGCTTAGATTAGTTCAAAACCGCGGAGTTCCCGTCTCTGTGCTGCCTTTTTTATTACGAAAAAATTTTACTCTGAAAATTTAAATTTTCTCAAATTTCAGGTGCGATATGCTGATATATTTTCAGGAGTTCTAGGCTTGATTTTAGTCTTAAATGATAGCTCATGCTTAGATTAGTTCAAAACCACGGAGTTCCCGTCTCTGTGCTGCCTTTTTCGTAACGAAAAAAATTAACTCTGAAATTTCGATTTTCTCAAACTTTAGGTGTGATATGCTGATATATTTTCAGGAGTTCTTGGCTTGTTATTAGTCTCAAATAATAGCAGAAGCTTGGTTTCGTCGAAAACCGCGAAGTTCCCGTCTCTGTGCTGCCTTTTTTATGACCAAAAAATTTTTATTCTGAAAATTTAAGTTTTCTCAAATTTCAGGTGTGATATGCTGATATATTTTCAGGAGTTATTGGCTTGTTATTGGTTTCAAATGATAGCTTAAGCTTGGTTTCGTCCAAAACCGCGGAGTTCCTGGCTCTGAGTTTACTTATGTTCTGCGAAAATATAAGTTTGAAATATCGATTTTCTCATATTTCAGGTGTGATATGCTGATATATTTTCAGGAGTTCTAGGCTTGCTTTTGGTCTCAAACGATAGCTCATGCTTGGTTTCGTACAAAACCGCGTAGTTCCTGGCTCTGACTGTACTTATGTTCTATGAAAAAAATAAGTCTGAAATTTCGATTTTCTCTAATTTAAGATGTGATATGCTGATATATTTTCAGGAATTTGGGGCTTGTTTTTAGTCTCAAACGATAGCTTATGCTCGGTTACGTACAAAACCTTGCAGTTCCTGGCTCTGCGCTGCCTTTTTTTATTACGAAAAAAATTACTCTGTAATTTAGATTTTCTCAAATTTCAGGTGTGATATGCTGATATATTTTCAGGAGTTCTAGGCTTATTTTTGGTCTTAAACGATAGTTATTGCTCGGTAACGTAAAAAACCACGCAGTTCTTGGCTCTGCGCTGCCTTTTTTATTACGAAAAATTTACTCTGAAATTTAGATTTACTCAAACATCGTGATATGATATATTTTCAAAATTCTAGGCTTATTTTTGGGCTTAAATGATAGCTCATGTGTAGCTTAGTGCAAAACTGCGAAGTTCCCCTCTCTGTGCTGCCTTTTTTGTAACGAAAAAAATTAACTCTGAAATTTCGATTTTCACGAAATTTAGGTGTGATATGCTGAGATATTTTCAGGAGTTCTAGGATTGTTTTTAGTCTTAAATGATAGATCATGCTTAGGTTAGTTCAATACCGCGGAGTTCCTGTCTCTGTTCAGCCTTTTTTGTAACGAAAAAAATTAACCCTGAAATTTCGATTTTCTCAAATTTTAGGTGTGATATGCTGATATATTAACAGGAGTTCTTGGCTTGTGATTGGTTTCAAATGATAGCTCAAGCCTGGTTTCGTTCAAAACCGCGGAGGTCCCGTCTCTGTGCTGCCTTTTTTATTACGAAAAAAAAAAAATCTGAAAATTTAAATTTTCTCAAATTTCAGGTGCGATATGCTGATATATTTTCAGGAGTTCTAGGCTTGCTTTTAGTCTTAAATGATAGCTCATGCTTAAGTTAGTTCAAAACGGTGGAGTTCCCGTCTCTGTGCTGCCTTTTTTGTAACGAAAAAAATGAACTCTGAGATTTCGATTTTCTCAAACTTTAGGTGTGATATGCTGATATATTTTCAGGAGTTCTTGGCTTGTTATTGGTCTCAAATGATAGCTCAAGCTTAGTTTAGTACAAAACCGCGGAGTTCCCGTCTCTGTGCTGCCTTTTTTTAACGAAAAAAATTAACTTTAAAATTTGAATTTTCTCAAACTTCAGATTTGATATGCTGATACTTTTTCAGGAGTTCTAGACTTGTTTTTGGTCTTAATTGATATGCTTATGTTCATACAAAGCTACGTCGTAGTCGACTCTGCGCTGACTTTTTTGATAAGAAAAAATTAACTCCGTAGATTCAATATTCTCAAATTTCAGGTGTGATATGCTAATATATTTTCAGGAGTTCTAGGCTTATTTTTGGTCTTAAACGATAGTTATTGCTCGGTAACGTAAAAAACCACGCAGTTCTTGGTTCTGCGCTGCCTTTTTTATTACGAAAAATTTACTCTGAAATTTAGATTTTCTCAAACATCGTGATATGATATATTTTCAAAAGTTCTAGGCTTATTTTTGGGCTTAAATGATAGCTCATGTTTAGATTAGTTCAAAACCGCGGAGTTCCCCTCTCTGTGCTGCCTTTTTTGTAACGAAAAATATTAACTCTGAAATTTCGATTTTCTCATATTTCAGGTGTGATATGCTGATATATTTTCAGGAGTTCTAGGCTTGCTTTTAGTCTTAAATGATAGCTCATGCTTAGATTAGTTCAAAACCGCGGAGTTCCCGTCTCTGTGCTGCCTTTTTTATTACGAAAAAATTTTACTCTGAAAATTTAAATTTTCTCAAATTTCAGGTGCGATATGCTGATATATTTTCAAGAGTTCTAGGCTTGATTTTATTCTTAAATGATAGCTCATGCTTAGATTAGTTCAAAACCACGGAGTTCCCGTCTCTGTGCTGCCTTTTTCGTAACGAAAAAAATTAACTCTGAAATTTCGATTTTCTCAAACTTTAGGTGTGATATGCTGATATATTTTCAGGAGTTCTTGGCTTGTTATTGGTCTTAAATGATAGCACAAGCTTGGTTTCGTCGAAAACCGCGAAGTTACCGTCTCTGTGCTGCCTTTTTTATTAACAAAAAATTTTTATTCTGAAAATTTAAGTTTTCTCAAATTTCAGGTGTGATATGCTGATATATTTTCAGGAGTTATTGGCTTGTTATTGGTCTCAAATGATAGCTTAAGCTTAGAGTAGTTCAAAACCGCGGAGTTCCTGGCTCTGAGTTTACTTATGTTCTGCGAAAAAATAAGTTTGAAATATCGATTTTCTCATATTTCAGGTGTGATATGCTGATATATTTTCAGGAGTTCTAGGCTTGCTTTTAGTCTTTAATGATAGCTCATGCTTAGATTAGTTCAAAACCGCGGAGTTCCCGTCTCTGTGCTGCCTTTTTTATTACGAAAAAATTTTACTCTGAAAATTTAAATTTTCTCAAATTTCAGGTGCGATATGCTGATATATTTTCAAGAGTTCTAGGCTTGATTTTATTCTTAAATGATAGCTCATGCTTAGATTAGTTCAAAACCACGGAGTTCCCGTCTCTGTGCTGCCTTTTTCGTAACGAAAAAAATTAACTCTGAAATTTCGATTTTCTCAAACTTTAGGTGTGATATGCTGATATATTTTCAGGAGTTCTTGGCTTGTTATTAGTCTCAAATAATAGCACAAGCTTGGTTTAGTCGAAAACCGCGAAGTTCCCGTCTCTGTGCTGCCTTTTTTATTACCAAAAAATTTTTATTCTGAAAATTTAAGTTTTCTCAAATTTCAGGTGTGATATGCTGATATATTTTCAGGATTTATTGGCTTGTTATTGATTTCAAATGATAGCTTAAGCTTGGTTTCGTCCAAAACCGCGGAGTTCCTGGCTCTGAGTTTACTTATGTTCTGCGAAAAAATAAGTTTGAAATATCGATTTTCTCATATTTCAGGTGTGATATGCTGATATATTTTCAGGAGTTCTAGGCTTGCTTTTGGTCTCAAACCATAGCTCATGCTTGGTTACGTACAAAACCGCGTAGTTCCTGGCTCTGACTGTACTTATGTTCTATGAAAAAAATAAGTCTGAAATTTCGATTTTCTCAAACTTTAGGTGTGATATGCTGATATATTTTCAGGAGTTCTTGGCTTGTCATTGGTCTCAAATGATAGCTCAAGCTTGGTTTCGTCCAAAACCGCGGAGTTCCCGTCTCTCTGCTGCCTCTTTTATTACGAAAAAATTTTATTCTGAAAATTTAAATTTTCTTAAATTTCAGGTGTGATATGCTGATATATTTTCAGGAGTTTATGGCTTGTTTTTAGTCTTAAATGATAGCTCATGCTTAGATTAGTTCAAAACCGCGGAGTTCCTGTCTCTGTGCTGCCTTTTTTGTAACGAAAAAAATTAACTCTGAAATTTCGATTTCTCAAATTTTAGGTGTTATATGCTGATATATTTTCAGGAGTTCTTGGCTTGTTATTGGTCTCAAATGATAGCACAAGCTTGGTTTCGTCGAAAACCGCGAAGTTACCGTCTCTGTGCTGCCTTTTTTATAAACAAAAAAATTTTATTCTGAAAATTTAAGTTTTCTCAAATTTCAGGTGTGATATGCTGATATATTTTCAGGAGTTATTGGCTTGTTATTGGTTTCAAATGATAGCTTAAGCTTGGTTTCGTCCAAAACCGCGGAGTTCCTGGCTCTGAGTTTACTTATGTTCTGCGAAAATATAAGTTTGAAATATCGATTTTCTCATATTTCAGGTGTGATATGCTGATATATTTTCAGGAGTTCTAGGCTTGCTTTTGGTCTCAAACGATAGCTCATGCTTGGTTTCGTACAAAACCGCGTAGTTCCTGGCTCTGACTGTACTTATGTTCTATGAAAAAAATAAGTCTGAAATTTCGATTTTCTCTAATTTAAGATGTGATATGCTGATATATTTTCAGGAATTTGGGGCTTGTTTTTAGTCTCAAACGATAGCTTATGCTCGGTTACGTACAAAACCTTGCAGTTCCTGGCTCTGCGCTGCCTTTTTTTATTACGAAAAAAATTACTCTGTAATTTAGATTTTCTCAAATTTCAGGTGTGATATGCTGATATATTTTCAGGAGTTCTAGGCTTATTTTTGGTCTTAAACGATAGTTATTGCTCGGTAACGTAAAAAACCACGCAGTTCTTGGCTCTGCGCTGCCTTTTTTATTACGAAAAATTTACTCTGAAATTTAGATTTACTCAAACATCGTGATATGATATATTTTCAAAATTCTAGGCTTATTTTTGGGCTTAAATGATAGCTCATGTGTAGCTTAGTGCAAAACTGCGAAGTTCCCCTCTCTGTGCTGCCTTTTTTGTAACGAAAAAAATTAACTCTGAAATTTCGATTTTCACGAAATTTAGGTGTGATATGCTGAGATATTTTCAGGAGTTCTAGGATTGTTTTTAGTCTTAAATGATAGATCATGCTTAGGTTAGTTCAATACCGCGGAGTTCCTGTCTCTGTTCAGCCTTTTTTGTAACGAAAAAAATTAACCCTGAAATTTCGATTTTCTCAAATTTTAGGTGTGATATGCTGATATATTAACAGGAGTTCTTGGCTTGTGATTGGTTTCAAATGATAGCTCAAGCCTGGTTTCGTTCAAAACCGCGGAGGTCCCGTCTCTGTGCTGCCTTTTTTATTACGAAAAAAAAAAAATCTGAAAATTTAAATTTTCTCAAATTTCAGGTGCGATATGCTGATATATTTTCAGGAGTTCTAGGCTTGCTTTTAGTCTTAAATGATAGCTCATGCTTAAGTTAGTTCAAAACGGTGGAGTTCCCGTCTCTGTGCTGCCTTTTTTGTAACGAAAAAAATGAACTCTGAGATTTCGATTTTCTCAAACTTTAGGTGTGATATGCTGATATATTTTCAGGAGTTCTTGGCTTGTTATTGGTCTCAAATGATAGCTCAAGCTTAGTTTAGTACAAAACCGCGGAGTTCCCGTCTCTGTGCTGCCTTTTTTTAACGAAAAAAATTAACTTTAAAATTTGAATTTTCTCAAACTTCAGATTTGATATGCTGATACTTTTTCAGGAGTTCTAGACTTGTTTTTGGTCTTAATTGATATGCTTATGTTCATACAAAGCTACGTCGTAGTCGACTCTGCGCTGACTTTTTTGATAAGAAAAAATTAACTCCGTAGATTCAATATTCTCAAATTTCAGGTGTGATATGCTAATATATTTTCAGGAGTTCTAGGCTTATTTTTGGTCTTAAACGATAGTTATTGCTCGGTAACGTAAAAAACCACGCAGTTCTTGGTTCTGCGCTGCCTTTTTTATTACGAAAAATTTACTCTGAAATTTAGATTTTCTCAAACATCGTGATATGATATATTTTCAAAAGTTCTAGGCTTATTTTTGGGCTTAAATGATAGCTCATGTTTAGATTAGTTCAAAACCGCGGAGTTCCCCTCTCTGTGCTGCCTTTTTTGTAACGAAAAAAATTAACTCTGAAATTTCGATTTTCTCATATTTCAGGTGTGATATGCTGATATATTTTCAGGAGTTCTAGGCTTGCTTTTAGTCTTAAATGATAGCTCATGCTTAGATTAGTTCAAAACCGCGGAGTTCCCGTCTCTGTGCTGCCTTTTTTATTACGAAAAAATTTTACTCTGAAAATTTAAATTTTCTCAAATTTCAGGTGCGATATGCTGATATATTTTCAAGAGTTCTAGGCTTGATTTTATTCTTAAATGATAGCTCATGCTTAGATTAGTTCAAAACCACGGAGTTCCCGTCTCTGTGCTGCCTTTTTCGTAACGAAAAAAATTAACTCTGAAATTTCGATTTTCTCAAACTTTAGGTGTGATATGCTGATATATTTTCAGGAGTTCTTGGCTTGTTATTGGTCTTAAATGATAGCACAAGCTTGGTTTCGTCGAAAACCGCGAAGTTACCGTCTCTGTGCTGCCTTTTTTATTAACAAAAAATTTTTATTCTGAAAATTTAAGTTTTCTCAAATTTCAGGTGTGATATGCTGATATATTTTCAGGAGTTATTGGCTTGTTATTGGTCTCAAATGATAGCTTAAGCTTAGAGTAGTTCAAAACCGCGGAGTTCCTGGCTCTGAGTTTACTTATGTTCTGCGAAAAAATAAGTTTGAAATATCGATTTTCTCATATTTCAGGTGTGATATGCTGATATATTTTCAGGAGTTCTAGGCTTGCTTTTAGTCTTTAATGATAGCTCATGCTTAGATTAGTTCAAAACCGCGGAGTTCCCGTCTCTGTGCTGCCTTTTTTATTACGAAAAAATTTTACTCTGAAAATTTAAATTTTCTCAAATTTCAGGTGCGATATGCTGATATATTTTCAAGAGTTCTAGGCTTGATTTTATTCTTAAATGATAGCTCATGCTTAGATTAGTTCAAAACCACGGAGTTCCCGTCTCTGTGCTGCCTTTTTCGTAACGAAAAAAATTAACTCTGAAATTTCGATTTTCTCAAACTTTAGGTGTGATATGCTGATATATTTTCAGGAGTTCTTGGCTTGTTATTAGTCTCAAATAATAGCACAAGCTTGGTTTAGTCGAAAACCGCGAAGTTCCCGTCTCTGTGCTGCCTTTTTTATTACCAAAAAATTTTTATTCTGAAAATTTAAGTTTTCTCAAATTTCAGGTGTGATATGCTGATATATTTTCAGGATTTATTGGCTTGTTATTGATTTCAAATGATAGCTTAAGCTTGGTTTCGTCCAAAACCGCGGAGTTCCTGGCTCTGAGTTTACTTATGTTCTGCGAAAAAATAAGTTTGAAATATCGATTTTCTCATATTTCAGGTGTGATATGCTGATATATTTTCAGGAGTTCTAGGCTTGCTTTTGGTCTCAAACCATAGCTCATGCTTGGTTACGTACAAAACCGCGTAGTTCCTGGCTCTGACTGTACTTATGTTCTATGAAAAAAATAAGTCTGAAATTTCGATTTTCTCAAACTTTAGGTGTGATATGCTGATATATTTTCAGGAGTTCTTGGCTTGTCATTGGTCTCAAATGATAGCTCAAGCTTGGTTTCGTCCAAAACCGCGGAGTTCCCGTCTCTCTGCTGCCTCTTTTATTACGAAAAAATTTTATTCTGAAAATTTAAATTTTCTTAAATTTCAGGTGTGATATGCTGATATATTTTCAGGAGTTTATGGCTTGTTTTTAGTCTTAAATGATAGCTCATGCTTAGATTAGTTCAAAACCGCGGAGTTCCTGTCTCTGTGCTGCCTTTTTTGTAACGAAAAAAATTAACTCTGAAATTTCGATTTCTCAAATTTTAGGTGTTATATGCTGATATATTTTCAGGAGTTCTTGGCTTGTTATTGGTCTCAAATGATAGCACAAGCTTGGTTTCGTCGAAAACCGCGAAGTTACCGTCTCTGTGCTGCCTTTTTTATAAACAAAAAAATTTTATTCTGAAAATTTAAGTTTTCTCAAATTTCAGGTGTGATATGCTGATATATTTTCAGGAGTTATTGGCTTGTTATTGGTCTCAAATGATAGCTTAAGCTTAGAATAGTTCAAAACCGCGGAGTTCCTGGCTCTGAGTTTACTTATGTTCTGCGAAAAAATAAGTTTGAAATATCGATTTTCTCATATTTCAGGTGTGATATGCTGATATATTTTCAGGAGTTCTAGGCTTGCTTTTAGTGTCTTTAATGATAGCTCATGCTTAGATTAGTTCAAAACCGCGGAGTTCCCGTCTCTGTGCTGCCTTTTTTATTACGAAAAAATTTTACTCTGAAAATTTAAATTTTCTCAAATTTCAGGTGTGATATGCTGATATATTTTCAGGAGTTCTAGGCTTGCTTTTAGTCTTTAATGATAGCTCAAGCTTAGATTAGTTCAAAACCGCGGAGTTCCCGTCTCTGTGCTGCCTTTTTCGTAACGAAAAAAATTAACTCTGAAATTTCGATTTTCTCAAACTTTAGGTGTGATATGCTGATATATTTTCAGGAGTTCTTGGCTTGTTATTAGTCTCAAATAATAGCACAAGCTTGGTTTCGTCGAAAACCGCGAAGTTCCCGTCTCTGTGCTGCCTTTTTTATTACCAAAAAATTTTTATTCTGAAAATTTAAGTTTTCTCAAATTTCAGGTGTGATATGCTGATATATTTTCAGGATTTATTGGCTTGTTATTGGTTTCAAATGATAGCTTAAGCTTGGTTTCGTCCAAAACCGCGGAGTTCCTGGCTCTGAGTTTACTTATGTTCTGCGAAAAAATAAGTTTGAAATATCGATTTTCTCATATTTCAGGTGTGATATGCTGATATATTTTCAGGAGTTCTTGGCTTGTAATTGGTCTCAAATGATAGCTCAAGCTTGGTTCCGTCCAAAACCGCGGAGTTCCCGTCTCTGTGCTGCCTTTTTTATTACGAAAAAATTTTATTCTGAAAATTTAAATTTTCTTAAATTTCAGGTGTGATATGCTGATATATTTTCAGGAGTTTATGGCTTGTTTTTAGTCTTAAATGATAGCTCATGCTTAGATTAGTTCAAAACCGCGGAGTTCCTGTCTCTGTGCTGCCTTTTTTGTAACGAAAAAAATTAACTCTGAAATTTCGATTTTCTCAAATTTTAGGTGTGATATGCTGATATATTTTCAGGAGTTCTTGGCTTGTTATTGGTCTCAAATGATAGCACAAGCTTGGTTTCGTCGAAAACCGCGAAGTTACCGTCTCTGTGCTGCCTTTTTTATTAACAAAAAATTTTTATTCTGAAAATTTAAGTTTTCTCAAATTTCAGGTGTGATATGCTGATATATTTTCAGGAGTTATTGGCTTGTTATTGGTCTCAAATGATAGCTTAAGCTTAGAGTAGTTCAAAACCGCGGAGTTCCTGGCTCTGAGTTTACTTATGTTCTGCGAAAAAATAAGTTTGAAATATCGATTTTCTCATATTTCAGGTGTGATATGCTGATATATTTTCAGGAGTTCTAGGCTTGCTTTTAGTCTTTAATGATAGCTCATGCTTAGATTAGTTCAAAACCGCGGAGTTCCCGTCTCTGTGCTGCCTTTTTTATTACGAAAAAATTTTACTCTGAAAATTTAAATTTTCTCAAATTTCAGGTGCGATATGCTGATATATTTTCAGGAGTTCTAGGCTTGATTTTAGTCTTAAATGATAGCTCATGCTTAGATTAGTTCAAAACCACGGAGTTCCCGTCTCTGTGCTGCCTTTTTCGTAACGAAAAAAATTAACTCTGAAATTTCGATTTTCTCAAACTTTAGGTGTGATATGCTGATATATTTTCAGGAGTTCTTGGCTTGTTATTAGTCTCAAATAATAGCAGAAGCTTGGTTTCGTCGAAAACCGCGAAGTTCCCGTCTCTGTGCTGCCTTTTTTATGACCAAAAAATTTTTATTCTGAAAATTTAAGTTTTCTCAAATTTCAGGTGTGATATGCTGATATATTTTCAGGAGTTATTGGCTTGTTATTGGTTTCAAATGATAGCTTAAGCTTGGTTTCGTCCAAAACCGCGGAGTTCCTGGCTCTGAGTTTACTTATGTTCTGCGAAAATATAAGTTTGAAATATCGATTTTCTCATATTTCAGGTGTGATATGCTGATATATTTTCAGGAGTTCTAGGCTTGCTTTTGGTCTCAAACGATAGCTCATGCTTGGTTTCGTACAAAACCGCGTAGTTCCTGGCTCTGACTGTACTTATGTTCTATGAAAAAAATAAGTCTGAAATTTCGATTTTCTCTAATTTAAGATGTGATATGCTGATATATTTTCAGGAATTTGGGGCTTGTTTTTAGTCTCAAACGATAGCTTATGCTCGGTTACGTACAAAACCTTGCAGTTCCTGGCTCTGCGCTGCCTTTTTTTATTACGAAAAAAATTACTCTGTAATTTAGATTTTCTCAAATTTCAGGTGTGATATGCTGATATATTTTCAGGAGTTCTAGGCTTATTTTTGGTCTTAAACGATAGTTATTGCTCGGTAACGTAAAAAACCACGCAGTTCTTGGCTCTGCGCTGCCTTTTTTATTACGAAAAATTTACTCTGAAATTTAGATTTACTCAAACATCGTGATATGATATATTTTCAAAATTCTAGGCTTATTTTTGGGCTTAAATGATAGCTCATGCGTAGCTTAGTGCAAAACTGCGAAGTTCCCCTCTCTGTGCTGCCTTTTTTGTAACGAAAAAAATTAACTCTGAAATTTCGATTTTCCCGAAATTTAGGTGTGATATGCTGAGATATTTTCAGGAGTTCTAGGATTGTTTTTAGTCTTAAATGATAGATCATGCTTAGGTTAGTTCAATACCGCGGAGTTCCTGTCTCTGTTCAGCCTTTTTTGTAACGAAAAAAATTAACCCTGAAATTTCGATTTTCTCAAATTTTAGGTGTGATATGCTGATATATTAACAGGAGTTCTTGGCTTGTGATTGGTTTCAAATGATAGCTCAAGCCTGGTTTCGTTCAAAACCGCGGAGGTCCCGTCTCTGTGCTGCCTTTTTTATTACGAAAAAAAAAAAATCTGAAAATTTAAATTTTCTCAAATTTCAGGTGCGATATGCTGATATATTTTCAGGAGTTCTAGGCTTGCTTTTAGTCTTAAATGATAGCTCATGCTTAAGTTAGTTCAAAACGGTGGAGTTCCCGTCTCTGTGCTGCCTTTTTTGTAACGAAAAAAATGAACTCTGAGATTTCGATTTTCTCAAACTTTAGGTGTGATATGCTGATATATTTTCAGGAGTTCTTGGCTTGTTATTGGTCTCAAATGATAGCTCAAGCTTAGTTTAGTACAAAACCGCGGAGTTCCCGTCTCTGTGCTGCCTTTTTTTAACGAAAAAAATTAACTTTAAAATTTGAATTTTCTCAAACTTCAGATTTGATATGCTGATACTTTTTCAGGAGTTCTAGACTTGTTTTTGGTCTTAATTGATATGCTTATGTTCATACAAAGCTACGTCGTAGTCGACTCTGCGCTGACTTTTTTGATAAGAAAAAATTAACTCCGTAGATTCAATATTCTCAAATTTCAGGTGTGATATGCTAATATATTTTCAGGAGTTCTAGGCTTATTTTTGGTCTTAAACGATAGTTATTGCTCGGTAACGTAAAAAACCACGCAGTTCTTGGTTCTGCGCTGCCTTTTTTATTACGAAAAATTTACTCTGAAATTTAGATTTTCTCAAACATCGTGATATGATATATTTTCAAAAGTTCTAGGCTTATTTTTGGGCTTAAATGATAGCTCATGTTTAGATTAGTTCAAAACCGCGGAGTTCCCCTCTCTGTGCTGCCTTTTTTGTAACGAAAAAAATTAACTCTGAAATTTCGATTTTCTCATATTTCAGGTGTGATATGCTGATATATTTTCAGGAGTTCTAGGCTTGCTTTTAGTCTTAAATGATAGCTCATGCTTAGATTAGTTCAAAACCGCGGAGTTCCCGTCTCTGTGCTGCCTTTTTTATTACGAAAAAATTTTACTCTGAAAATTTAAATTTTCTCAAATTTCAGGTGCGATATGCTGATATATTTTCAAGAGTTCTAGGCTTGATTTTATTCTTAAATGATAGCTCATGCTTAGATTAGTTCAAAACCACGGAGTTCCCGTCTCTGTGCTGCCTTTTTCGTAACGAAAAAAATTAACTCTGAAATTTCGATTTTCTCAAACTTTAGGTGTGATATGCTGATATATTTTCAGGAGTTCTTGGCTTGTTATTGGTCTTAAATGATAGCACAAGCTTGGTTTCGTCGAAAACCGCGAAGTTACCGTCTCTGTGCTGCCTTTTTTATTAACAAAAAATTTTTATTCTGAAAATTTAAGTTTTCTCAAATTTCAGGTGTGATATGCTGATATATTTTCAGGAGTTATTGGCTTGTTATTGGTCTCAAATGATAGCTTAAGCTTAGAGTAGTTCAAAACCGCGGAGTTCCTGGCTCTGAGTTTACTTATGTTCTGCGAAAAAATAAGTTTGAAATATCGATTTTCTCATATTTCAGGTGTGATATGCTGATATATTTTCAGGAGTTCTAGGCTTGCTTTTAGTCTTTAATGATAGCTCATGCTTAGATTAGTTCAAAACCGCGGAGTTCCCGTCTCTGTGCTGCCTTTTTTATTACGAAAAAATTTTACTCTGAAAATTTAAATTTTCTCAAATTTCAGGTGCGATATGCTGATATATTTTCAGGAGTTCTAGGCTTGATTTTAGTCTTAAATGATAGCTCATGCTTAGATTAGTTCAAAACCACGGAGTTCCCGTCTCTGTGCTGCCTTTTTCGTAACGAAAAAAATTAACTCTGAAATTTCGATTTTCTCAAACTTTAGGTGTGATATGCTGATATATTTTCAGGAGTTCTTGGCTTGTTATTAGTCTCAAATAATAGCAAAAGCTTGGTTTCGTCGAAAACCGCGAAGTTCCCGTCTCTGTGCTGCCTTTTTTATGACCAAAAAATTTTTATTCTGAAAATTTAAGTTTTCTCAAATTTCAGGTGTGATATGCTGATATATTTTCAGGAGTTATTGGCTTGTTATTGGTTTCAAATGATAGCTTAAGCTTGGTTTCGTCCAAAACCGCGGAGTTCCTGGCTCTGAGTTTACTTATGTTCTGCGAAAATATAAGTTTGAAATATCGATTTTCTCATTTTTCAGGTGTGATATGCTGATATATTTTCAGGAGTTCTAGGCTTGCTTTTGGTCTCAAACGATAGCTCATGCTTGGTTTCGTACAAAACCGCGTAGTTCCTGGCTCTGACTGTACTTATGTTCTATGAAAAAAATAAGTCTGAAATTTCGATTTTCTCTAATTTAAGATGTGATATGCTGATATATTTTCAGGAATTTGGGGCTTGTTTTTAGTCTCAAACGATAGCTTATGCTCGGTTACGTACAAAACCTTGCAGTTCCTGGCTCTGCGCTGCCTTTTTTTATTACGAAAAAAATTACTCTGTAATTTAGATTTTCTCAAATTTCAGGTGTGATATGCTGATATATTTTCAGGAGTTCTAGGCTTATTTTTGGTCTTAAACGATAGTTATTGCTCGGTAACGTAAAAAACCACGCAGTTCTTGGCTCTGCGCTGCCTTTTTTATTACGAAAAATTTACTCTGAAATTTAGATTTACTCAAACATCGTGATATGATATATTTTCAAAATTCTAGGCTTATTTTTGGGCTTAAATGATAGCTCATGCGTAGCTTAGTGCAAAACTGCGAAGTTCCCCTCTCTGTGCTGCCTTTTTTGTAACGAAAAAAATTAACTCTGAAATTTCGATTTTCACGAAATTTAGGTGTGATATGCTGAGATATTTTCAGGAGTTCTAGGATTGTTTTTAGTCTTAAATGATAGATCATGCTTAGGTTAGTTCAATACCGCGGAGTTCCTGTCTCTGTTCAGCCTTTTTTGTAACGAAAAAAATTAACCCTGAAATTTCGATTTTCTCAAATTTTAGGTGTGATATGCTGATATATTAACAGGAGTTCTTGGCTTGTGATTGGTTTCAAATGATAGCTCAAGCCTGGTTTCGTTCAAAACCGCGGAGGTCCCGTCTCTGTGCTGCCTTTTTTATTACGAAAAAAAAAAAATCTGAAAATTTAAATTTTCTCAAATTTCAGGTGCGATATGCTGATATATTTTCAGGAGTTCTAGGCTTGCTTTTAGTCTTAAATGATAGCTCATGCTTAAGTTAGTTCAAAACGGTGGAGTTCCCGTCTCTGTGCTGCCTTTTTTGTAACGAAAAAAATGAACTATGAGATTTCGATTTTCTCAAACTTTAGGTGTGATATGCTGATATATTTTCAGGAGTTCTTGGCTTGTTATTGGTCTCAAATGATAGCTCAAGCTTAGTTTAGTACAAAACCGCGGAGTTCCCGTCTCTGTGCTGCCTTTTTTTAACGAAAAAAATTAACTTTAAAATTTGAATTTTCTCAAACTTCAGATTTGATATGCTGATACTTTTTCAGGAGTTCTAGACTTGTTTTTGGTCTTAATTGATATGCTTATGTTCATACAAAGCTACGTCGTAGTCGACTCTGCGCTGACTTTTTTGATAAGAAAAAATTAACTCCGTAGATTCAATATTCTCAAATTTCAGGTGTGATATGCTAATATATTTTCAGGAGTTCTAGGCTTATTTTTGGTCTTAAACGATAGTTATTGCTCGGTAACGTAAAAAACCACGCAGTTCTTGGTTCTGCGCTGCCTTTTTTATTACGAAAAATTTACTCTGAAATTTAGATTTTCTCAAACATCGTGATATGATATATTTTCAAAAGTTCTAGGCTTATTTTTGGGCTTAAATGATAGCTCATGTTTAGATTAGTTCAAAACCGCGGAGTTCCCCTCTCTGTGCTGCCTTTTTTGTAACGAAAAATATTAACTCTGAAATTTCGATTTTCTCATATTTCAGGTGTGATATGCTGATATATTTTCAGGAGTTCTAGGCTTGCTTTTAGTCTTAAATGATAGCTCATGCTTAGATTAGTTCAAAACCGCGGAGTTCCCGTCTCTGTGCTGCCTTTTTTATTACGAAAAAATTTTACTCTGAAAATTTAAATTTTCTCAAATTTCAGGTGCGATATGCTGATATATTTTCAAGAGTTCTAGGCTTGATTTTATTCTTAAATGATAGCTCATGCTTAGATTAGTTCAAAACCACGGAGTTCCCGTCTCTGTGCTGCCTTTTTCGTAACGAAAAAAATTAACTCTGAAATTTCGATTTTCTCAAACTTTAGGTGTGATATGCTGATATATTTTCAGGAGTTCTTGGCTTGTTATTGGTCTCAAATAATAGCACAAGCTTGGTTTCGTCGAAAACCGCGAAGTTCCCGTCACTGTGCTGCCTTTTTTATTACCAAAAAAATTTTATTCTGAAAATTTAAGTTTTCTCAAATTTCAGGTGTGATATGCTGATATATTTTCAGGATTTATTGGCTTGTTATTGGTTTCAAATGATAGCTTAAGCTTGGTTTCGTCCAAAACCGCGGAGTTCCTGGCTCTGAGTTTACTTATGTTCTGCGAAAAAATAAGTTTGAAATATCGATTTTCTCATATTTCAGGTGTGATATGCTGATATATTTTCAGGAGTTCTTGGCTTGTCATTGGTCTCAAATGATAGCTCAAGCTTGGTTCCGTCCAAAACCGCGGAGTTCCCGTCTCTGTGCTGCCTTTTTTATTACGAAAAAAATTTATTCTGAAAATTTAAATTTTCTTAAAATTTCAGGTGTGATATGCTGATATATTTTCAGGAGTTTATGGCTTGTTTTTAGTCTTAAATGATAGCTCATGCTTAGATTAGTTCAAAACCGCGGAGTTCCTGTCTCTGTGCTGCCATTTTTGTAACGAAAAAAATTAACTCTGAAATTTCGATTTTCTCAAATTTTAGGTGTGATATGCTGATATATTTTCAGGAGTTCTTGGCTTGTTATTGGTCTCAAATGATAGCACAAGCTTGGTTTCGTCGAAAACCGTGAAGTTACCGTCTCTGTGCTGCCTTTTTT